>JANHGB010043406.1:21149-49972 GCA_026283785.1 Coracopsis vasa | reverse complement strand
TGCTGCTCCTGCTGCCTGGCGTAGGTCCTTCATGCACCATGGCCCCTCAGGGCTGCCCTGGCCCCAGCTTAAGGTGTTGGTTCTCTGTGTGGCACTCCTTGTCATCACCTCCATGTTGGTGAGTACAAGGTTAAGCATGGCACCTCTCCATGTCAGCTCCTCCATTACTTGCAAGAGGAAGTTGTCTTCCACACAGCTAAGGAGCCTCCTGGATTGCTTGTGCTGGGCCGTACTGTCCCTCCAACAGAGGGACATATAGTTACAATATACAGCTACTTACTGGCCAATCTTTGTCTATAAAAATGTATAATGTAATTCACATAGGTCAAGATCCTGGTTTTTAGCACACATGTCTTTAGGTAGCCTAACTACAACCACCACTGAAAAGTTTTCTATAAGATTATCAGAAATCAACTGTGTTTTATATGTAATTAAGCTTGACACATACTTAGTATCAGATACATATTAAGCGCTGTAAGGACCAACATCACTTTTCAAGAAAACATGGAACTGCAGTGTCTAGATGATGTCTTGTAGCTGCGTACTATTGATTTTTTCACAATTGCATCTTTAAGGAAGAATAAAGAAAATGAAGGATTAAAAAAGGAGTGAAGGGGTGGTGAGCGGATGAACTTTCAATATGTGACAGAAGACTGAATCTTCACAAACATCTGTTATGTACACTATAAGTTTGGTGATTATGTTTCTTTTCTACAGTTATCATGGGTCTGATTTATCCTAGTGGACCATGATTATTCACATCTTACATTCATTGATGGGAATTAATAGGTAAAATTTTACGACTCTGCTTTTGGTTGAATAATTGTGATATTTCCATCTATGTAACAATACCATGTCAAAATGAGACACTGAAAAATTTTACTCTCTTTTCATAGCTTCAAGGTAAATCCTGGCTTGTAAATTACCATGTTTGCCTATGCCATGTTCTCATACAAAGTATATAGACAATATATGTATCTTTAATCAGAATAAGTTTCAGTTGAAAAAGAAGAGGGTCCCAGGTGCTTAGGAACTGTTTCAGAAGTCTCAAAATCCAGTCTAAACTGAACCTCTATTTTTATAACTGGATAGAGAAACATAACTTTTTTTAAAAAAATGGAAACCCCTTGTAATATGGTATTGTAATCATGGCACAAAGAAGTAGTGGGGAGCCTAGGGCAGGAGGGATATATTGTGATATGAAGCCTAAGTCAGGAAGAAAAGCAGCCTAGGTGGTCTGAGCAGACCTGCCTAAAAACCAAGCAATAAAACCTAGGAAAGTGCAACAAGCACTCTAAATGCCATAGTATGAATGATGCCCTAATTCCTACGTTGCGTTAGTTGCTATAGTCATCACAGGGAAGTTCCACTACAGCCCCCTACCCTAGCTTACTTTGTGGAGTGTCTGATTTTTATCTTTTCATCCCATTCATACATTTTCTCTCACACAATGATTACTTTGGCTTTCAGTGCAAAGTGAATTTTATCCTGTAAAGAATAATGTAATGTATTGTATTGTATTGATGAAAAGACTCCATTCTGTTCACAGTTGATTCTTCTCTCTTTTTGTCTCTCTATTGTGTGCATATATATTTAAATTACTCTTTAATTGATGTAGTCCTGATGTCTTTCATTGAAAACATGCCTGAAGTTGTGTGAAAGAGAATGGATTCTGAGAACCTGTGGATGTAAAATGAGGTTCAGGCTGTGCATTTTAAAGCAACCTATTTTCATAAATGAAGAAACCATTAGCCTCTTTGTGAAATTTAACAGTGTTTATCTGATCTATAGGATTGTCATTAATTCTATTTCCACAAGCAAAAAGGCCATGAATTTGTAGTATGAAATACTTCCCCATCACTTACAGTTTCTGAACTATCCAGGCAATTTGCTTGTATGTCAAATATATTTGAAACGTGGTCTTATCTGGATCCATTACCTTCTGGCTTCTGCATTCCTTATCAAACTCATTTTGTACTTTAAAGACATATTTTTATTATATGTGACCTTAACAGTAATGCCAAGAAGAAGGTGCCCCACAATAATAAGAATAAAAAAGTAATTTATTCTAGATGTTAATTTTTAGGACATAGAGATTGAAAGTAGGGACACTTTTATAGTATTGTGAAAGCTATGGATTATGACCAACTTAATCTTAAAATAAGGTTAATTTTCTACCTATCATGTTCTGAATGTTTCATTCCATTACCAGTTACTCTCTTTTCTCAGTGCAAATTTATAAGCTGTACCATTTTGATGAGTTCTGGAATCACAAATTCAAGATAAATCTTGTTAGTACATTATATGGAATATCTAACTCTTAAAGTATAGGGGAAATGCTTTCTTTTTACTACTGTGTAATCCATTATTGCTAAGAAAATCGTTCTGAGACACTAGATTAATGTACAGCTAAGATATTTCCGATTCTATGTAAGAAGAACATTTTGCCTTACCAAATGAAGTTATCTCCAGAGCAATAGCACAGGAAAGGTAAATCTGTGCTTTGTTTAAATTAATGTTATGTTTTATTTGGCCATAGTTAAACAAAACAAGACAAAAGGAAACTTCAAACCTGCACAAAGACCTTTTATTAATATTGTGTTGTCAAATTCCGCTATAAATGCATGGATCACAGAAATCTGTACTTGATCAAGCATTATTTGATATTTTCATGGAAGACGAGATGATGGCTTAGAGAATACAAGTATAAGCTATACAGATGATACAAAACCATGAGGTTTCCCAGACATTTAAGAAGACAGAATGATCTTCATAAATCAGAGAAACAGTCTAAAGTAAAAACTATGAAATGCAATAAAGGCAAAGTACACAATCACTCTTAGCTTGGAAAGATCTCACATACAAATATAAAATAAGAAGTATTTGTCAGTTATTAACATTGAAATGGAAGATTTTAAAAAACAATCACAAATTGGTGATGCTCTTCTAGAAAGGAAATTGTAGCTTTTGGATACTTTTAAAGACAATATCATGTAACATACAGAGATCTATTATTGAGACGTACCATGCTACTATGATAACAGTAAGCACAGGGAATCTCATTTTGACCAGCACACTACAGGAAGCATTAAGACAAACCAGACAGAAGACAAAGCACAGTAATAAGATGATTAAAGTTTTATAAATGTGACCTAGCCATGAAAATTATAAGAACAAGGTTTTCTTTGTATAGAAAAAAGAAGACTGAAAAGGAGAATTTCCAATACACGCGTCAGGGAGATAGACGAACACCAGGACAGTGTGATACCATTAAGCTCAATTTATGTGTGAGCTACCACTCCATTACAGAAGACTGGTTTTTGTTAATGGTTTCCTATAATTCTTTGTTTGCAGCTATGGATTTTTGTAATGGCTACTTTACACTATGCCTGCACATAAACTCATAGCATTTATTTCCTCACTGAGCACACATTTAATGCCCATAATAAATGCCAATAAAATTCAAATGAAAAATTCCATACATATTACAAAGCATCTAATTACTGTAACATTTTGTCAGTTGCTCATTCGTGCACACTTTGCTAATCTAACCATTTATCATGCCAATAACATCCAGGTTAGAAGACTGAAAAATTAAAAGTCTATGCTAAAGATACAAATTCACCAACTCCCCTCCTCCCAGAAAAATTCTTAGTATTTGAACAGATTTACAAATCAGAAAAAAAACCCAGCAAAATAAAACAACAACTGCTTGGCCACTCAAGATACACCATGTCCTACAGA
This sequence comes from Coracopsis vasa, assembly GCA_026283785.1. NCBI lineage: Eukaryota > Metazoa > Chordata > Aves > Psittaciformes > Psittacidae > Coracopsis > Coracopsis vasa. The sequence goes on along the minus strand of JANHGB010043406.1, from coordinate 46,228 downwards.
TTGCTGTTCAGTGCATCTCATGCTCTTTTTCAAACATGATATTCATTTTTCATGCTCTTTTACTGGTTATACCTGAAATAACCTCTGTCCTTTAATTAACTTAAAAAATGTTCCAGAAAGTATTGCTACAACTGTTTCTCTTGACTGATTGAAAGATTTAGGTTTTTTCAGCTAAGGCATGTAATATTTCTCAACTTGCTGTTTTCGTTGGTTCCCTCCCCTGCCCCTCCCCACCCCCCCTTAAAATTTTATAACCTCAAGATTATATGGAAAACAAAAACTGGGACAAATTTTAGAGAATTTTTCTCACTTTATCATTACAACCCTTGCCTCTTTTATGATAACTACTTAATTTTCAGTCAGCCACCATTTACCCTACCCACGGTGGTTTTGTCCAGCAAGTAAAACTTCTCACATAAATGAAGAAGTAAGACGGAAAAGAGATGAGAAAAGCTAAAAATAACATTTTCTAATCTAGTCCCTTTTTCAGTTACAAGATATACAAGTAATTACTGTCAGCTGGCATGTAATTACATCAAGAAGGCATAGTCCCCAGTCTATCTGAGGCTGAGTTGCAAGCAAGCTCTGTCAGAGGAAGCTTTTTCCTCTCTTCTTCAGGTAGGAATTAACTGTTACAGAAGCAGATGTTACTGCTTGTTTTGTTTTCTGTTTTGGAGCAAAGCACTGCCTTTATGCATTCTTGGAGATGATCAAAGGAACCAAAGATAATTTGTAAAATTTAAAATAAACTGAAGACCAAATTCCTCAAGATTAAAAAATTTAATGTTGGAAATTTGTGTTGTGATGATCAGTTGTTGTTTCTCATACTCAGTATATCATCTTGAGAAAAAAACCGCAAACTAATTAGGATCTTTCTGTATTTAAGGTAATTAAGTTTTCCAGATAACAAAACAATTAAAAGACTGGGTAACAACCTGTATATCACCAGCACCATGGAAGGTTTCAGATCAAGCTACTGTCAGAGAATCAGCTAGGTTGGAAAAGACCTTTAAGATCACCAAGCCCAACCATTCTCCTAGGACTGTCAAGTCCACCATTAAACCATATCACTGAGGGCCTCATCTACACAGTTTTTGACCACTTCCAGGGACAGTGATTCCACCACTTTCCTGGGCAGCCTGTTCTAATGCCTGACCACCCTCTCTGTGAAGAAATTATTCCTAATATCAAATCCAAGCCTCCCCTGGTGCAGCTTGAGGCTGTTGGCTCTTATTCTATTGCTTGTTACTCGAGAGAGTAGACCAACCCCCACCTCACTACAACCTCCTTTCAGGTAGTTGTAGAGAGTGATAAGGTCCCTCCTGAGCCTTCTCCAGACTAAACAACCCCAGTTCCCTCAGCCGTTCCTCATAAAACTTATTCTCCAGACCCTTCACCAGCTTTGTTGCTGTTTTCTGGACCTGCTCCTGCACCTTAATGTCTTTATTTTAGTGAGGAGCCCAGAACTGAACACAGGTTTTCAGGTGCAGACTCACTAGGCCCAGTACAGGGGAATGATCACTGCCCAGGCCCTGCTGGCTGTGCTATTTCTGACACAGGCCAGCATGCAGTTGGCCTTCTTGGCTGCCTGGGCACAAGCTGGCTCATGTTCAGCTCCATCAATCAGCACCCCCAGGTTCTTCTCTGCTGAGCAGCTTTCCAGCCACTCTTCCCCAAGCCTGTAGAGTTGCATGGGGTTGTTGCAGCCGAAACGCAGGACCCAGCACTTCACTTTGTTGAATCTCATACCATTGGCCACAACCCAACAATCCAGCCTGTCCAGATCCCTCTACAGAGCCTTCCTATTCTTCAACAGATCAACACTCCCAGCCAACTTAGTGTCGTCTGCAAATTTACTGAAGGTGCACTCAATCCAATCATCCAGATCATCAATGAAGATGTTAAAAAACATCAAACCCTGAGGGACACCACTACTGACCCATCACCAAGTAGATCTGATGCCATTTACCAACACTCTTTGGGCTCAACCATCCAGCCAGTTTTCTACCCAGCAAAGAATCCACCTACCCAGGCCATGAGCAGCCAATTTCTCCAGGAGAATGTTGTGGGAGACAGTGCAAAATGCTTTTCTAAGTCCAAATAGACAATGTCCACAGCCTTCCCCTCATCAACCAGGCAAGTCACCTTATCATAGAAAGACATCAGGTTGATTTAGCCCTTCATCAAACCATGCTGACTAGGCCTGATCCTTCCAGTTTCCACACATGCTTTATGATCTCACTTAGGATTATCTGCTTCATGACATTCCCCAGCACAGAGATCTAGGCCTGTAGTTTCCAGGGTCTTCTTTCCTGCCTTTTTTGTAGAGAGGTGTCACTTTGGCCAACCTCCAACCCTCTGGGACCTGCCCACTAGACCAGAACTGCTGATAGGTGATGCAGAGTGGCTTAGGAAGCTTCTCTGCCAGCTCCTTCAGCACTCTTGGGTGTAACCCATCCAGCCACATAAACTTGTATACGTCTAAGTGGAACAGAGGGTCGCTAACTTCAGTCAGCTCCCTATCTCTGCCATCCAGCTCAGAGAACTGAGTACCTTGAGGATTGCTGGTGTGACTGTTAAAGACTGAGGCAAAGGCAGCATTAGGTACCTCAGCCTTTTCCTCATCCTCAGTCACTAGGTATCCCCCCATATCCAGTAGAGGATGGAGGTTCTCCTTGGCCCTCCTTTTATTGCTAGTATATTTGTAAAAGTTTTTTTAATTATCTTTTTTGGCAGTGGCCAGATTTAGTTCTATCTGTGCCTTCTCCTTTCTAACTTTCTCTCTACATAACCTAACGACATCCATGTATTTTTCATGTAGTGACTGTCCCTTCTTCCACAGGTGATAAATTCTCCTTTTTTTCCTGAGTTCAAGCAATAACTCCCTGTTAAGACAGGCTGGTCTCTTCCCTGCCAGTTTGATTTTTGGCACCTAGGGACTGCCTGCTACTGCACCTTAAGGATTTCATTTTTGAAGGACATCTAGTCTTCCTGGAGTACTTTTACCTTCAGTAATGTTTCCTAAGGAATTCTGCCAGCCAGCATCCTAACAGGCCAAAGTCAGCCCTCTGGAAGTCTGAGGTGGTGGTTTTGCTGACCTTCTTCCTGACTTCTCCAAGGACTGAAAATTCAACCATTTCGTGATCGCTTTGCCCAAAATGGCCTCCAACCATCACATCACCCACCAGTGCTCCTCTCTCTGTGAACAGCAAATCTAGCCAGGCATCTCCCCTAGTTGGCACACTAACCAGCTGGGTTAGGAAGTTATCTTCCACAGCCTCCAAGAACCCACTTGATTGTTTCTCCTCTGCTGTGTTGTACTTCCAGCAGACATCTGGTAGGTTGAAATCCCACAAGAGAACAAGGGCAAGCAATCATGTAACTTCTCCCAGGTGTTTGAAGAGCACTTCATCTGTAGCTTCATCCTGGCTAGGTGGTCTATAACAGACTCGTACCAGGGTATCAGCTTGGTTAACATTCCCTCTGATCTTCACCCACAAACATTCAGCCTTCTCACTCACAACATTGAGTTCAAGGCAGTCAGTGCACTCCCTGACATGCAACACAAGCCCACCACTATTTTTCCCTTCCAGATCCTTTCTGAAGAGCATGTAAGCCATCCGCGGCAGCCCTCCAATCATGCAAATCATTCCACCATGTTTCTGTGATGGTAATTATGTTATGACTTCCCTTCTGCACAATGGCTTCCAGCTCTTCCTGCTTGTTGCCCATCCTGTAGGCACTGGCATAAATGCATTTTGGTAAATACGTACATATACACATACATGTATACGTGTGTATATATATATGTAACCTATGTTTTATGGTAGATGATGCCAGTGTAGTTAAGACTTAAAACATGGATGACGCATCATGGTTGACTTGGATCAGCATATAATACCTTTGGCTGGAATAACAAAGGGAAAATATTCTAAAGGATTGGACTTCAATTAATTTTTGCAATCAGGCTTTTTATTAAAAAAAGTAATATTTATTTTAATATGTCTTCATCATCTCCTACTTCTGTGCTTGATAAGAGAAGACAACAACACATTTTGTCGTGTTTCTTTCTCTGTCATGCTTTCATTTGAAATGTTAAGTTCTTCAGATACAAGCTGTAAGATGCATTTTAGAATGTCAAAGAGATAGACACATCTTCCAAAATGCAAAAAAGGACAAGACTGCTGGTTTTTAACATTCAAAGAGTCGAAACATCTAAACCAATACGAGACAGAAGAACATAGATAACCGTCTTACAAGCAACAGACTCACTAGGTGGAAAGTAAAAATGTACTTGGTATCCTTATAAAGCATTCTTTAGGCAACACTGGAATGTGTTTTTTTTAATTCTTTGTACCAGAGTCACATGAAATGTCTATTTTTGTAGGACTGAAAATAAAATAAAGAAAGAAATACAGAGTTAAAATTTCAGTTGTCACTTAAGCTCACATGGCAGCCATTTTGATAGTCTGAAGTCCCTTTAAAGTTCCAGTTTGACAGAAATAAACTATATAAAATTCCTCTAACTAATAGTTGGGTTAGAGGTTTCTTTGGCCTAATTGAATGAATTTAATTTAATTTTCAAGAACTTTTAACTTCTGCCTCAAATGAGAATTTAAAAAAACACTGCTATAGTGGAACAGCCTGGAAAGAGATGAGACATATTTCAGTTTATCAGGAAAGCAGTACAAGTGGGGCATTTAAATATACAGCCTTATAGGCCTACTGGAACTAATTGGCTATAATGTTTCTTAGCTGTATTTGAAATTTAACTAATTGGTAAATTAGAGCTGCAAAGAGACATACCCCAGAGACTGAAACTCCAGCATGAGCTTTGTGCTCTTTATCCATTAGGTTAATAGCTCACTTGCCTCACTCATTTCTGTCACTTGTGTTTATCTATTTCCATGAAGAACTGGAGCGAAGAACTTTTGCTGTTCACTATCAAAATAAGACACTCTTCTGAATCCAAGCTGCAGCAGTCACTTGAATTTGACACAGAAGCAGCAGTGATGGACACTGAAAGCTTGTCTTGTGACAAGAAATAGACGTAAAATATGATCCAAGCTTAGAGATTCAGAATTAGGAACTCCCTGCAGTTTCACTGTAATATTTTTGGTTTTCATTTGCCATATACTTTAAAATGTGTTTAAAATGAATGAATTTACTTCCTCTGTTTTCTTTCAGGAGCATAACTTGTTCATAGTGAGATAGTTTCCCTTTGGTTGTGCATCTACTAGTCTGCATGATAATCTCCGGGTTGGGTTTTTGGGTTTGGGTTTGGGCTGGTTTTTTTTTCCCTCCCCCCAAAAAAGGATTGACTTGAAGTGTTCACAATGAAGCTGGCAACTTATGTAGCAAAGCAATAAAGTAAATAAATTAATTTGACAGACATATCAAATACCACTACTACAGAGTTTTTTTCTAAGGATGGTAATTGGACAGTTCACAGCCATATCTTAATTCTACTGATCAAAGACAATCTGTCAAATAAGAGTCAGAGTTAACAGCACCAAGCAGTACTCTGACTACTCATACAACTGAAAATTAGCAGCTGAAACAGCAGCACAAGCAAATGATCAATAACTATAATTCCCCAGTTGCCCAGACTGCACTCTTAGAAATCCACTACTGCTAGTAGAGTTATGCTAAGGATAGTAGAATCCTGAATACATCGCATTACTCTGGATTGATAGAGGACAGACGGAAATTAGAGTATCTGTACCAATACCCTTCTGTAGATTAAATGATATCTCAGTGCTATGCTGAATTACTGTTTCATCGTTAACCAAAGTGGAAGGCGAATTTAACTATTAGTTTCAATAGGAAGTTTATTAGTCTTTTGAAACATGTCATAGGACTTTTTTTGAAGTTGTGTGCCTTCTCAGGTTGAATCCTAGAAGACAATGTTTTTTCAGCAACACCTGATGATGATGGCTTCAATTCGTGAGCGAAGATTTTGGAAGGGTTTTAACCGTGCACACTGCAATCACGAACAGGACTAAAAGGGCAATATGGGATAGGCAGGTCCGAGTGAAAAAAGGCTGCATGGTCATACGTGATGTTTCCAAACAAGAGTGACATCTCCTGGGTCAATTTCAAGTGACCAAATGTCCTGAACCGCCTGCATGCAGGGTTGAGTCTGCGGCTCCTGGTGCACCTTGTCATCTGCCGCTTCATCCCTTGCCTGTCGCTACGGGGCTGTGCGAGTGTGAGGAAACCCGTAAAGCCTGCGCAGAGGATTTTTTAGGTGAGGCACAGTGTGTGTGGAACTGGCCCCACCTTTAAACCTGCGGTTTATCTGCCAGGGCCTAGATAACTAGGACGGTGACAGCAAAGTCCTCAGGTTGTAGGTTTGATTAGAGTGTCCTTCTCTAGATGGAAGGCCTTGCAAGGCTAGACGAGCTCCATCTGCCCGGGTTTGAAGTTAGAGTTTTCCTTCCCTAGGATGGTTGCATGAAGGCTAGTGAGCAAGGAGGAAATGATTTAGCGCCAGGTGCCCCACGATCATGTGGTCCAGAAGCGGCGCTCCTCACCGGGCCCACCCCAGTGAGGCGGGCTGCTGGCTATCGTGAGCCCACCGAGGCACTGGTGGCACTGCGGTATCGCTACTTCTAGGCAGGATTCTGACTTAGAGGCATTCAGTCATAAGCTCGCAGATGGTAGCCTCGCACCAGTGGCTCCTCAGCCAAGCTCACACACCAGGGGTCTGAACCTGCGCTTTCTCTCATACTGAGCAGGATTACTATTGCAACAACACATCATCATTAAGGTAAAACTAACCTGTCTCATGGCGGTCTTTTGTATTAGTGTAATATTTCTATACTAGTATTTTTAATATTCTATCTTGTAGACATTGAATAAAAATAACCTAAAAGTATTTTCATACAGTACAGTATGTCATATTAAAAAAACACAGGCTTGTATAATCGGTATCTCTGCTTAAAATTATACCAGTATTCATGCAATGAGTTTAATTCTAGAATTTCATACTGAAAATATTAGATGAAGTGCTGCTACATCATATTTTTCTACAAAAGCTGACTTTGAGATTAATTTATGTAGCAGTAATACAATCTGAATTCATTACATGTTAGCACATCCACTGAAACCTTTGAAGAGACTGCTGTCACAACTTATCCATTACACAAGTAAGTTTGGAAGCAACCACTGTCATGGATACTGAGTTTGTATTAAAGATTTTGTCTTAGAACTGATATTATGTCTTCAGAACTATTTCAGCTTTGGAGGGAAAACAAACAACATTTACTTAAAATAAAGGTTGCAACTACATTTCAAGAAACAAGGAACCATAGTACAAGGCTCAAAAGTGAAACCAGTGCAAACCTGTGCCTTAATGTCGTTATTTAGCCCTGAAAAAATCACCATCAAAAAGTTGAATGAATACTAAGCAAGGAATACATGATGAAAGCAATTTCAACATGCATGTGAAATGCAATAGTTTTAAACCAGATTAATTCTACTGGATATTCTACACTCTTAACTGCTAGAAAACATCTTTATTGATTAAAGGGGATGAACAGTATGAGTAAAGACACTGTACTGTCTAAACTACAAAAGTAGACCACATAGACTGGGACTTGAGGAAATGTAACAACTGAGACTCAATGTATCAAAGGTCAACAAGAATGATTAAAATACTGAAAAATATTCCTTATATTGCAGACTTCAAAACCTCAAAGTATTTAGCTTGACATGAAAATACAATGGGTTTGGAGTTCAAGGCATTATTTTATCATTGTTTACAAGGTCTCAATTCTTTCCTTGAGATATCTGAGGATGTGCTGAAGATCTACAGTGTTGACAGGTATGTCAAAGGACCTTTTGGGCGACTGTGCCTTCTAAAATAACACTGTGCCATGGACTGTACTCTATGGGGAATACATAAAGCATCTTGAAGGTAAGTAGAAGGCTATATCTAGGCAACTGAGTAATTTACTTACCATCTAGGAAAATGAACTGGAAGAATAGATTATTCAAAACCACTTACAATTGCACAGTGAGGTCCAATAGCTAGAAAAATATAGGAACAGGGCACAGAACATTCAGAGATAACTTTAGACGTAGCCAAGGGGTTGTGGGTTAATTTTACCATAAGAAATGTCTTAATAAGGTAGACTTTATGAAAGATATAATGTTAGTTCAACCCCAGCAACTACCTTTGAAGAACAACGCTATGATTCCAGAATTGAGGCTGTCAGATTATGTGACAGTAATTGAATACAAAATCTACTGATTAGTCCAGTAAGGACTGTGATCTGTGAGGCCTCCATTTTCAGTTCCTCCTGAAATGCCAATATGTTTTAAGTGAAAAGGCTGCATGCTAATGGATAGCATGTAATTGATATAAAAAGTAGACAATCTAAACATAAAACTCTGAGCTGCTCAGAAAAGGAAATTATGATGTTAAAAAACCATCATAACAAACACTGATTCTGATTTAAAATGAAGAATACACATTATAAATTTTCCTGTATGTTTTTTTTAAAAAAAACTTTTTTTCTTTTAAATTCTATATATTCCTTACATCGAGTGGCATTTTCTATTAAACCAGAATCCTGAATATGTTATATACATTAATCAAATTATTAAAAAGTATTATTGATTGTGTCTAACACAACTTTTAATACAAAACATTAACGGAGAAATTGTTTTGATCATTTTCAGTCTTAAAATTGCAAAGGCTACAGCTAAAACTTGTAGCACTTAATCTATCTAGTTCATTGCCAATACTAGAGCCCCAGGCTTCACATATTTCTGTCAGTAGAAGACAGACAGAAGAGAGCTTGATATTTATCTGCAAATATGAGGTGTGAGTTTTAAGGATATCTAGGAATGGGAAAAAATAGCGATAAGGCTATTGCAATGGATAGTCTTGTCAAAATAATTAACAAGGCAAATCATCATCTATGAAACTTGGCAGTTTTCAAGGCACTAACGTAAGTTCTTGGCATATCATATTTTCATATTCTCCTGTTTGTAAAGAAATTAATGTCTAAATAATATGGCATCTTGTCAGGAGATATTGTTGGAATGATTTAAAATGAAAGTGAGAAGTAGAGAACATGTTTGATAAGTTAAGAATTAAGTTAAAACCAGTTGGAAATCTCATGGGAGTGTTGAAAGTGATTATTCACCAGTGAGCAGAAAATGGCTAGATAAAAATTTTATAATGTTTGACAATTTTATAGGTGACCTTTCTCTGCTAGTTCAGAAAAATCTAAAGGTAAACTTCCCGTACTTGCTGATGTAAATAAAGAACATCACATCAGGAAAATTAAAATGAGTTAAATTCAACAGGAGTTTCGAATCAAACTGACTTGACATCAAAGTAAGTTCAAATCAAAATATGTTATCAATGAACTAAAATTGGGTCATAGATGCAGAATGAAAACACTGGAGCAAACTGATAACTTGGCAAGTTTCATTGATATAAACGTTCTCAGCTAAGATCCGTTGTCTGACAATAACTCTTTGTATTGTTGGGCTTTTGTTGTGAAAAGACAGTCATATCATGTGAGCAGTAATAGGAATGATGGCAATCCATTTTGATTGTAGTAGAAGTACAAAATGACTGTTAAATATTTTAACTGATGTTTACTAGCAAATTAATGTATTTTCATTAATGTATGATTTGGAGTGTATAAACCACCATTTATGTATACCAGAAAAGTGAAAAAATTGCACGCGTACATGCTCCTAATAGTCAGGAGCATTTTTATCCACGTGTAACTCAGGTAGGCTCTTTAGGCTTTTCTCAGATTAAGTATAACCACATGGGTGAAGTCCATATTTAATATATTATTTTCTTGGCTGCCTGTGGAAAGGAATTAGAATTAATGAAATCATGAATTGTTGATTTCATCTTTTTCTGTGTGGTGAGGGAGCAGATACCATTAGTAGAAACTGAAACATGAGCAAAATCAATGAACATTCTTAGTATCTCATATACTTGTGGCTTTGCCCAGTAATGTAGAGATTAGAAATCTATGAGAATTCCACAATGAGAAATCCAATTTGAGGTCCTCTAATTCAGGGTAGAAACTGGTTTAAGCCATGGCAGAGTCAAATCCCAGCTGTGACAAAGATATTTTATCACTGCCTATAGAAGAACACAGTAATTCGTACAAAATGATGTTTTATTGTGGTCTGTGCAGCTTCCAGTTCTTTTTAAGATCTTGAAAATTCCTATCTATACAGTCTGTATCTCTCAGCTGGGGTAGGGTATAGAAACCTTCTATGCTTCCTCTTGACATCCATCACCAATTGGCTCTGGTTTTATTAAGGTATATGTGTACAAAAGAAGCGCTGTTTGTTAGAAATACCAATCTGTGCTTCTGATAGGCCGGATTCAGCATTTATGCTAGAGCTGATTTGATCTTCTTTGGTGATGAAATGCAGAACAATTTCCAGGCTAAGAAGCTAGTATTATACTTGCTTCCTACAAAGGAAAAACAAAAAAGAAACTGCACACTAAGTAATCCACTTCTGTATGTTTTCTACTTATTGAAGCTCTGGGCTGTAGCTAAAAACGAAGTAATAGTGTAACAAGCATCTCAATGCTAGAAATTAGTACCGACAATTACAAGCACGATCCTGCATAACTGCAGATATACATGTTACTCATCTTTGGTGGATTAGCCACTAGAGATAGTGTTACAGAACCACAACAATGGATTTTGCTGCAAGTTTTATATTACGGCTTTAAGATACAGAAACTTGCTGAAACTTCACTGAAATATGTCTTGGAATTACTATCAAAGCTGCAGTGTCTGCCAAGAAGTAATTAAAAAGAAGCAATCTTGAGTAAACTGGATTTAAAAAGTTGTAGACATGAAAGTCAAGTTAATTATCTCATCTACTTGTGATTTTAAAGGTACAGTAACATCTTACATAGAATATTATTTTGCAAAAATGTTGATAACTATAGAGTGTATATTGTATCAAGTCAGGTCAGAATGAGACCCACTGTGCTGAATGCACAGTGAATGGAAGAAAGCTTACAGAAATGTTGTTTATATTCAGTACATCCCAGTGCCATACAAAAATTAATGCTGCCTCTGTGTTTATCATTGTGCATAGATTGTCCCCTTTCTGTGTCCTTATTCACTCAGATAATACGAAAAATATCAGGGTGGAAATGGGGAGATGTAGAATATATAGAATAAGAACCTTATATCTGAATCCAGACTCAGATATGGTGAGTTGTCTGTATCCCATAAAGAGGAAATCAGTATACAACTCTTTCTGTGCCTTGGGTTTTTGTATAGTGCAGTATGTAAGAAATTCTGTACTGGCCCCCAAAGAGTTATTGGAAAATAATCTCCCTGACTTTATCTATTATTAACTTGTTTATGCATCAATTTTAAGTTGCTTCTTTGTTCTTCACCATTAGGCTGTATAGCAGTGTCATTGGCAAAAAAAATTTCTTCTAACTACCTTGAACAAAGCTGTCCTCCTGGCTCAATTGGAAAATAAGAATTCAAAATGCAAAGAAATTCTGCTGCTTCACTCTGCAGGTCAGCTCCTTTCGTGGAACACTACTTGATAGTGTAGCTGTAGGCTCAGTTATCTAAACACTCCTGTGTGTGGTTAATTTTCCCCTTGAAAGCAAAAATAGAGAGGAAAAAGGAGTATGTGACTGCAGTGCCATTTTACAGTTATTAAACTACTTAGCAGAAATCACAGAATGTAAATCTTCAAGAAGTCATGAAAAACAGATGTCCCTTTGAACTCTAGCCTGCATAGGGTGTATTGCAAAATCATTGTACAGGTATTATACCTACTCATTGGATACTAATGCTTTATCGTGAATTGTAGAGAGATCATTTAATCCTTTGAAAACATATTGCTTATTAATTTCAGTAAATTGTGAATTATATACTAGGAGAAACATAAATATCTACCAGTCCTTTGTATCATAAAACTTCAGCAGTTTTAATAATATAAATGCCATTAAAATTCAGTTTTACTTGTGAAATATATACATTATTTAAATTTTTGGAGCATATGATTCTTACTATTTTTATAGTAAGTGTTTCTTTTAATATTTCTTGAACAGACTGGATAATTAATTTTTATTTCTCAGATCTTTAAGAAGTTTGTGTAATGCTACTGAAGTCAAAACAGTGTAAAATTATGCTGGGTCAGAATCAAAGTATAATAGTCACATCTAAGTCAGCAAATAACTAAGCTAATATGAGGGTTATATGAACTTTTACACATACTTTAGGGTATTTTTTTCATCTCATTGTCTTCCTCAAAAATATGAGCATGTACAACAACCATGGGAGTGGATGCACAATACACAAGTGATTAACAAAACAAATAAGCAAGCAAGCTGTCAAACAAACAAACAAATCATTGATCATTCTTGTGTTTTAAATTTATTTTAAAAAGAGTCAGATTCCTTAAAAAAGAGACTCTAAGCAGGTTTCTTTTCCTTCTGCCTAGTGACATTTTATTATAGGCACACTGCAGCAGAAAATGCAGCCTTTTCAGCAAAAGCTAGAACATTGTCAGCCACAGATATAAAACATAAAATTTACTTTGACATCAGTAATGAGCTTCTGGCAAAATTGTGTCTTCTCCTTGTGGTTATCTTCGCAAATCATTCATCTCAAAAAGAGCAATGTGCATTATATCCAGATTCTGACCAGATTCTACAGATTAATAATGCAATTTTTAGTTTATTGTGTTTTGTTTCCTATCTGTAGCTAAGTGACTGAGAATTAAATTATACTGCTGTAGATTGCAGCGGAAGTTGGATTTTTCATAGGGACCAGTTTTTTCATACATATGCAAGTGGTTTTACTTAATCTTTGAATTAATGGTCTCATAAGATTGTTAAAATTTTCAAAGAATGGGAATATTAATCCCACCTTATATTTTCATTTATAACTGTCAAACCTGATCTAGGACAAATGCTTTGACAAAGCACTGTTTTTATGAAACAAAGTAATAGCTAACTGAAATGCTCATTTAGCCCAAATAAGATACTGTACCCAAATGCTTAACACTGCAAGAAAAAAATGAAAGAAACAAATCTGGAGGAGACTTGATGCTTCCCAGGTTTTCCTGTTAGTGCTGAGAAGTGAGCGACTGAATGTACTACACCCCCACCCTTGACAAGTATAGAATACTCTCATCTATTGAACTTTTTTTCTTTTATTGTGTACTTGCAGTAATTGTACCTTTTTTTCCCCACCTCAAGGCCGTTAATAGGTTACATCTAAGGAAAATATCTTACCAATAACAGCAACTTTGACCCAAATAAGCCTTGCAGGTCTGGTTTTCTTTTACAGGCATTGAGCAAAAGCCTGAGGAAAGAGTTCTTGTGCCGGGCTGGTAAATGAAAGTGTTATTGAAACAAGTAGTATCTTCATATGAAGACCTCAAAAGCTGCAGGAATTTGAAGCAATATGCTTTATATGGTTATAAATTCTACCCTGTTTTTGTTTATAGTACCCAATTCCACCACAAAGGATTGTTCTGGTTCTAGTACAATCTACCTATCTATCCATCTGTCTGTCTGTATCAAAATAAGATGTGCTCCACATCTTGGACAGAATGTACTATGTTGCTGTAGGTATTTAAGCTATTTCCTAAAGCCATAAACATTACCTTAGGTATCTGTTCAACATAATATGGAAGGTCTGTCTTTAAAAAATGGGTAGCATTGAATCATAAAGTAAATATACATGTTTATGGTTAGGTATGTTAATATTCCTTAATAAATTAGGATTAGGAGAAAAGGAACCAATTATTTTATTAGAAAATATAGGTATTTATGTGCCAGCCAAATCTTAAGGCTTCTGAAGTGGTAAAAACCAAGCCAAATTAGGCTACTTTTTTAATTACTGATGCTCTGCATGTGGTCTTCGTTTATTTAATTTCTACTTCATTATTTATGAAACTTGATTCCAAATTAGTTGGTTAAAAAAAGTGTATACATGAATGAGTTTGCCTGATAATATGCCACAGAAAAATATGCTTGAAATTAAACCACCTGAAGAAGAAACTGGTTATGCAGCCATAAATTTTGGTCTTGAAATTTTGGTCCCCTTTACCTGGAAGGATATATTATAGTGAACGTAACATATACTTAACTATTTACCAGATACTTATCAGGCCATAAAAGAAAACAATCCTTTTCTTCCCCTGAGGAGCAAAGTCCTAAAAATATACACAGTGACATAAATGTGTGCAGTGATATTTTTAAAATACATAGTCTGTTGTTAAGAATACAGATGCTGAACCAAGCATTACAAAGTCCCTAATGCTTCTTTTCCACAATTAGTATTAGTGTTTGATTTTTTTTTGTCACATAAATGGTTCATGATGGAGAATGGTTTTAGGATATAAATAATAATTTTCTCTGATATTTTAGCATGGCAATGAGAATAAACTATCAAAAGTGTCTCTGAGATATAAAAGCCTCAGTCATATTACAAAAATGTGCTGGTATGTTACTTAATTCCCATCCTCCGCATGGGAATTAAGTAACCAGGTACTCAAGATGCTTGTGAAAACCCACTAAGTTAGTACCTAGATGCTTAAATCTTTTTCTTCTTTCCCTTTTTTTTTTTTTTTTTTTTTTTTCCACTTCTGGTCCTATACATACCTCAAGTTAAAATCACAGCCATAGTTTCAGGTCACATAAGCATGGATATTTTGCCCTAACTCTTAAATACTGGAAATGAGTCTCATCATCATTGGGGTTTCCTTTTAAAGCAAAGGCTCAGAAGCTTTCATCCTGTCCTCAGTGGGCCACAGTCATGATTTCAATTGAGTGCACAGGATAAAATCTGTTAAGTGTCTAGAACTTTTTTCAACTTTCCATTTTTTTTTTAGTATTGAGATATCTTCTGCTTGTTGGAAGCCTCAGCTGAACCAACCCAAGGCTTGGGCACACTGGATTTTCTTATGTGTGCCTTTGTCAGACACTTATGCTACGTCACTGAACTTGTGTATTATTTTTGACCATGATGTATTATTATGATGCTTTAGCCAACAATTTTCATGCTAACAAAGAGAAACCAGTAGCCTTGAATTGTTTTAAGTATTGATGTCATTTCATCAACCAGTCATACAAATGAGGTCTTTTTAAAATAAAAAGTCTTCTGAAAGGTCACCAATGTTTATATTTTAAGTGGAAACTCAGAGCAATATTAAAGTGTTCAGAATTCTCAGAATTGTATGAATGTTTTTTCTGTTCCTACAGTGCATAACAAAAATGCTGACAGGGAACCCTCAGGCCACCTGCTAGGCATAGCAGAATTCACTATGTGCCATATTAAGGGCTGAATTGCAAGGCTGACACTGAGTTGCTCAATAAAATAGATCTTTCACATCCTGAAAGAAATGAAACCCTAGTGTTTCAGGACAAGCATCTATAACTACCCAAGAGAGCACTGCAATATTTATATTTTTTAAATGGGATTTCAGTCTTCTATCTTCTTCACCACCCAGCTGGGAAAAAGAAGAGTAAGGAGAACTGAGGAGTGAAATCCAAGAATTCAAGCAGCATTGAGGTATTTGGAGTTTTTTCATTCCACATTTATTGTCATGCTACATGCCATAGATATGACATTTTGACATTATCTAAGCTCTACATTTGAATGAAGAGGCAGCTGCTTGTTGGATTACAATATTTCTATTGCAAAGAGCTGCTGCTTCATATTAGAAAAAAAAAGCATCTGCAAGCATCTTTTGACTTTATTTTAGATTGTACAAAAAATATGAAACTCACAAGTCTGACCCTGAACTCTGTTTTCTCAGCCTGACTACCAGGTCATTATTCTTTTGCCCTTGCAGAGAGACTGTTTTCATGAAGCTGAGGGTGCAGGCTGCATTAAGAGTTGACCTTTCTATCAAAGTTAATAAAATGTGTTAATAAAAAAGTGAGTAATTCAGAATCTAACCAGAATTACACTAACATGTGTAGATCCATGAAGTAACGCTGATGTAATCACTGATGGAATAACACCGAATGATATTGTTAATATTTCTTTTGAAAGTTGTGACTACTATCCAAAGCCATTCAAATGAAATTGAACATTAGAAACAACTGCTTATTAACCGTAATACAAGTGGAAGAACATACAGCATGATGGGATTATAGTGAGAGAAGGTGGCTACAAGAAAGAAGCTCTGATTCTTTAAGGCTCCTTTCTCCAGAGATGCTATTTAGCTAAATAATTACTGTTTTCTTCTGTTATATTGTAATACAACAAATCTGCAGAAGAGTATGGAGCATTTTGGTACTTAATATCTTCATTTTCTCTTTAACCCAATCAATTTCTGGTGTGTCAGCAGATCAAACATGAAATAAAATTTACATCTGGCAAAGAAGATGATATGCCACATGGTGGTGTCTGATGGACAATTAGAAAGGAAAACTATCATGAGGGATAGGCAATATATATATACACAAGGTTCACCTTTCCTGAAAGAAGAACATTTAACATTCCTTGCCAACAGCATCCTTACCTTCAGGATATAGCCCAAAGTTCAAGCATGTAAATTCTCATGGAAGCAAAACATTTTCAATAGATAAAAGACACAAAATGATAATGAAAAATGTTCTGTTGCCTCTAATATATTCTAAATCAAACAGTCCATAGTATGACATGTTTTAGGTTAATTAGTTTAATCTATTTTTAACTAAGCTGATGTTTCCATGCCAACAAATGGGTTTTAAATTGTGGAAATCTCGGTGATGTAGAGTAAGAGTAAAAAATTAATTGCCTAAAACATTACTTTGTTGTAATTCTTTCAACTAATATGTGAATTGCCACACTTGTAACCCAAGTTCAGATAGTGGCCACAGCTCCAGTTCTGTGAGGGAATCATTTAGCTAAACTGTGCTCATACATCAAGATTTATCGTACTACAGTAACAACTTTTCTAAAATTCCATCTTTAAATAGGCATATGCCAGAAATGAGATACTCACTACCAACAGGTACTGCTCATAGGTCTACAGCACTGCAGAAAACTTTTTTCTATTCAGGTTGATTATCACAAGATTTTTTCACAGATTAGGGTCAAATGTTGTATTAGCAGTTATAAGCAAAGCTGCAGTGTGATAGAGAAGGCAGTTTGGGAGGAAAATAAAGAAATCTTAAATAGATTTCTAAGGGATATTCAGATTAACTCAGTTGTAAAATGTGGTATACAAGCTGTGCAAACAGTATGTAACTAACATGGTCAACATGAAATAGATTTAAGAGTACAAAAGTAGTTTATCGGTTGAAATAAAGGACCCCTATGATTTCTTTGGGGAAAAATACTTCCAGGCAGGTAGAGACTGTGACACTGGTGGCTGCCACAACAACTTTCCGTCCTGCTGACAAGCAGTACGTCCCTTCTTTTTCCCTTCCTCTCCCCCTTCCCCTTCCCTTTTACCTTCCCTTTCCCTTTTCCCTTCCCCTTCCCCTTCCCCTCCTTTTCCTCTGTGTTTATATTCATTACTTAAATTCTTTATTGTTCCTGCTAAAAAAATAATGCTGATATTTTTTATCTGACCTCTAAGCACTGTGAAAACTCCGTTATGTTAGGAAACTATGCATGAGAACAGAAGTTTCAGATAATGCAACTGACATTAAGCAGTTATTAAAGGAAATACATAAAATAGCCTTGACAGAGCTGGAGCCAGAGAATCCGTTCTGCCAGGCCTGCGCCTTAGATCTCTAGGTTTTTTTATCTGCTATTTTTTCTCTCCTCCTAATCCCTTAAGTCTTGAAATATATCCCAGGATGGCACAATTCAGCAGAACGAGGGGACAAGGCACTATGAGTAGACTAGTCTTCAAAGGTTTGAGAAAAATGGGTTAAAATTCTCTAAAGCTGATGATTGTACAGAATCCAGGTTTCTTACTTCTTGGTTTACTGGTCTAATCACTGAGCTGATACATAAAAAGACAAAGGCACATCCACCAACGGTATTAAAAGAGAAACTCTTCTCATTTTACAAAAGGAAGAGGTTACACATCTAACCTGAGAAGAGGAATTCAAACTAGAAATCCAATTCTGACAATAACCTCTTCTTATATCTCAGAATTAAGTTTATAGACCATGAAAGGTATAGGGTTTCAGGTCCATTCTGCTTCCTTATTTTCTATTGAGCTGTCCAAGATGGAAGTTGTTGCAAATCCCCACTGTGCCACTTAAAACTTTCATGTAATATATTGGGCCCTTCAGCATACATGACATTCTGCACAATTTCTAACACCACCACTTCAACACCTTTGTAGATCTACTTCTGGAATTTAGAATTTCTTAATACCAACACAATCAATGCATCTAAATCTGGCCTTCTGTGTACAGAATAAGCACACTGAAAGTAACAGCTTTTCTATTTTCTGAATTAATTTATTAAGGCCTCTTAAATTATATATCAAACTAAATCTTAAAGTGATGGAGACTCATGCCAGTTTTGGCAGCTTTTTTTTTTTTTTTTCCCAGAACTTAATAAGCACTTCTCTTGATGCGTGTGTCATGTTCTGTTTCTGGCTGCTTCAATTAAGTAGACAATCATTGCCATGTTTAAAGTCTAACTTCTCTAATAAATCTGATTAAAATGAGTATGACATTGAAGATACCTCTTTTGCCACTAATTTAAAAGTTACAGCGATATTTATCACAGACTGCTAGAACTCAGCTGTTTAAGAATAGAACACTGCTGCTTACAGGGTGTGTTACAAATTGTCTTCAATTTTTATTAGGCTCTTCCCACCAAACTACATCTTCCCAAGAAGATATAAAAACAGGATCTTCAAAAACAGTTTAAAGAACTAAAGAATTCAAATTACTGACCCTTTCTATCAAGTAAACGCAAACTGCAAAATGATGAAAGGCTCCAAGAGTATTCTGTAGATGACAACTAATCCATACTGTTGTCGTGGCAACCAGAATGAATGCAAACTTATTTTTATACTAGAAATTGAAATAATTACTGTCAGTTAGTAAAACTAATTATTTTTAATTAATAATACATCTTGAAAAATTGGAAATTTCCAAACATAAGCACTATTAAGATTTATACAAAAAATAAGAATCAAGATAAATACTAAATATGAATTCTTTGTATTCATAACAAGAATCAAAATTATAAGAAACTTATTTCTCATTAGAAAAAAAAATTAGTCTGAGCTATCATATTTGCTATTTTAGCAAATACCACACTAAAAACATAAACTCAAAGCTTGAACTAGTACTGCAGGAAGCTGGAATAAAAATAATAATTTTGAGAGATTTTTTTGTGAGGGGGTGTTGCAAAATTTTTTAGAACTACTGGAAAAATCATAACTTGCTGAGCAGATGAGATTAGCTAAAAAATCTGTAAAGATTACTAGTACACTAAATGATTTCTGAAGTATTGAAGTAAGGACTTCATTAAGTGGCACCAAGATTGCAAATTCAACTTGCTATTTCTGCTTAGGAATGTAAGATTAGGGTTTATTTCTGTCTGAAAGAAGCAGAATGTTAAAATTAGCATAAGATCCATTACAAAGAAGAAGAAAAATTGTAATAGTTTAGTAGATGTTTTAATTAAAACTGGGCTAACCCTGGGCGACTGGAAATGTCAACTGCAATTGGCCATGTCAAGCCACAAATGTGTGCAGTCCAGTGACCAAAAAGATGATAATTGAGGAAAGCAGAAAGGAAGAACTACGAATCACCACACACTAATGGCCATGAAACTTAAAAGAAATGGACACAGCAGTTGTGCTGAACTGAGACAACCACTTTTACTGGCACTAAGCACTAGCTTCTGTCAGTGCCGAACCACTTTAATGCAGGGTTTTCTGTAAAATATGATTGTGAAAGTAATGCATATTTGCCAATGTGTAATTTGAATAGCCTCATCTCGGCTCCTCTTTGTCTGTTTTTCTGTGCACACAATGAAAATGCGTATTAAATTTTTTACCTTCACTCCCTTTTGTGGAGAAGATTGGTGCCTGAAATTCAACTGCACCAAGTTCATTTTCTGCAAGTAATACTATCACATGTGTACCACTCTTTAGCAGAAAAAAATGCTATTCAAAGTTCTCTGCAGGTTTAGGAAACATTTTATTTATGCCGTAACATTATTGTTTCCACCATCTTCAGAGTAAAATATAAAGAAGGCAGCTGCTGAAAGCCAAAATGTTATCTAGTAAACACAGCATTTATCTACCCTATCTTTTGAACACCACTTACTTACTGAAAAATGGAGTGTGCAACAACTAAATAATATTACCTAGGAGTGTGCTAGATGATAGACTGTTTTCCTGAAATTTTTAAGTTCTTGGCAAATACATAGTTCCATTATGTCGCTCGAGGTTTGACAAGTCCTCTTGTATATTAACTACACTTTGAAAAGTTTGTGGTTTGGCCAGAAACACGATTCTGACTCCAGGAGCACATCAAGTGCTATATAAGAGTTAACAAAACCCCAAAGCCAGTGATAAGAAAATGTAAATGATTGTTTCCTGGCACTGCTTGAAGCATTGACTGAAATCCAACTGTAAATCTCCTGGAATAATATTGGAGAGTTTATTTATTAAAAGTTTCATAGGTGGGTGCATCAAAGCAATGTAGTGTTGTGTAATTTGTTGTGTGTGGAATATTCCTTTATACAGCTCTGTATCTGAACCAGTATGACAAAAAAATTCTCCTAATCTCTCACCCCAAATTAAGATTGAGAAAAAAGTTTCCCGCTAAGATACACAGACAGACAGACAGACATGTAGAATCTGAGCGATCCAAAGAATCTTCAGAATTAAATTTGCATTTTGTTTATTTGTTTTCTACTTAGCCTATTCTACTGTTAATCATTGCAGTATCTGAAAATCTTCCAGTGAAACGCTGAGCCAGATGACTAATATAATTCACTTGTTGGGTTTTTTTTCCTCATCTTAGCTTCTGAAGCAGTATACAGAATTGACTGATTTAGTTTTAGGGGGCTTTAATTACTACTATTTATTTAATAAGTATGCTAGAGGGGGACAGATAAGAGGCAAGTTCCTTGCCCTTGGAATAAAAAGTAGTGATGACTGTGCTAGCATTTAATTCCTGGTGTTTCTTCTGCTGTGTTTTCCAGGAATTTGTCCTAGGAGTGTTTGACAAGTTTTCTGATGTGTTTGGATGTGTAAACTAGGCATTCTACTTTGTGCAGATATTTCATTTACTGGGGTTCATCAAAAGAATTTATCCCAACTTTAGCTGCTTTTATATTGAATACAGGTTACGGATAACTGCACAGATTTTTATTATTAAATGGCAATTCACTATATTGTGTTTTATTTTCAAAACTTGTTGAAGTACTCATTCAACTGGAACAACAGTAATGGTAATGACCAGTTTTCTGCTCCACCTCATTCTTTTCCTACAGAGGTCAGATATGCATCCCTTGTTTTTCAGACTTCGACATCAGACATGCATTGCTACTGCATTTGATTTCCACTTCTGCAGTGGAACTACAGTTTTCCACCCCACAGCCTATCTATTTGGAAAATTAGCTTCCTTGTTCCTCCTGAAAGTCATCTTCGGGTAGATACAGAGTGATCCTTGCTGAATCACAAAATGTGTGTGTAGAAGTAGGTAGAATGACAGGGCTGGAGCTGGCCCTATCGGATGTATAAAACAAGAACTTAAGTGAGCACAACCAAGCATGCCGCACTCTAGGAGGATCAACTATTTTTCTCTATAAGGAAGTAAGATGCCAAAAAAACCCCCAACTTGGATTTTCATACTGGCCTTTGGAATGAATATACAATCTAATGCCTGAATAAGCCCGAATAACCCTCATGCAGGTGCAAGTTAGGTGCCTGAGACAACATTTATCTTGTATTGTTTCTGATAATCGTGACTTCTTCATATTGGAAGCTTAAAGTTACAATCCAGTTGTCTTATTTTTGCTATATGATTTTAGTGGTAATTTTGCTTACACTTTAGGCTCACCACCACTATGTATGCACAGTGTGAGATAACTTCTAGACAGGTAGCAAGTATGTTCTCATTTATTACCAATCCTCTGTACCTTCAAGTCAGTTTAAAATCAACATGTTTAAATTATTTTTTCTCATTTTAATTCAAATTGCTTTTCCATGCCGCATTAAGTGACCAGAATTATATCACAGGACATGTTAGTTTGAATTGTAGATGCTATATGAACATATTTAAATGACAGCCTCTTAATGTTATGGTGTTATTTTACACCAAGTAGAGTGTGTTTAAATTTATTAGATTTAGAGAAAGTGCAAATCAGGCAACAATGGATAATCACTTTATTCCTGTAGTAGTCATTGCTTCAGGCAGATGGGATTATTTAATAAGTCACTGATGACATGCAATGACAGAGGATTTCAGAACTGTACCTGAAGTGTCTAAGAAAACTTGAAGTGTAAGTGAAGAAACTTCAAAGGAATTTTATTCCAGCATACTCATAATAGCAGCACTTTGTGTTTTTTTCCTTTTTTTTTCCTTCAATAATAAAACCTAATAAACCCCCTGGTCTGAGTACTCAGAAGTTATTACTCATGATTTCCTACACCTCATTTTTGGGTCAGCTCAGGACAGTTGCCAAGCACCAGCTTTTCAGACCATCTGAGTGTGGCAGTTAGCTGCTTAAGCCCAAGTAATGAGTGCAACTTGAGATGTTCAAGATCCATCAGGCCTCTGCCTGTTACCTTAGGAAGGTATGGTTATCCAGTAGGCCTGGTGTCATAATTACTCGTCTCATTTCACATGACCTAGAGAATCTCAGGTAGTCTATAACTAAGCAGTTGAATTCCACACTCAGTGTCCACCAGTTGAAAGCTAGTCTCTTTTAGCGTGACCCAAACTGAGACCACGAAAATCAGGCCACAGAATGCCAATTTAAATTCTTCCAAAATTACTTTTGTTGTTGTTGTAATGGGCAAAAAAGATTTACAGGCAAAGCACAGCCCAGGGCCAGTGAGCTAACTGTGTCTGAAATGAGGACAAAAAAACCCAGAACTGATTTGCTACCTAGAGAAACATAGAAACTAGGCAAATTCTAGTGTCATCTAAAGCCATTGTACTCTATAGAAGCACCATCAAGAAACTATAACCTGGATAGTGGTATGTCTTCAAACTCAAGAAAAATTGGTAAGGGTTACAATCCATGACTGATGACACCTGCAGAAGAGAAAAGAATAAACACCTGGTGTAAGGAGAAAGAAAACGAAGTGAGAAAGAGAAATGAGACATACCTAATTTTATACTGTTATTCTAGATATATACTAATTTCATGAGTAGGCCTTACGTATTTCTAGTGTGCAATAAGATCATAACCAATGAAGGGATGGTAGCTGACTTCTACTAAATATTCCTTAAAAAATGAGAATCTGGATACTTACTACCTTTACAATGTTATTAGATTTATGCAATATTTTCATGTAACATAATTCATAAGAAATATATTCTAAAGTCTTACATACAATTGGCAAAGCAATATGGGGTTTGGTTTTTAATTTTTTAATAGTTTTTCTAAATGGAAGAAAGTAGGAAAGATGGTTTGGTCAAAATAAAATGGAAAGGATGGTATTTCCAATTGCATGGAAATGAACACTAGACAACAGCAGTACAACCCTAGCCGGGACTATTCACAGAAACATAGAATCACAGAATGGTTTGGGCTGGAAAGGACCTTAAGATCATTTAGCTCCAGCCCACCCTGCCATGAGCAGGGTCACCTCACCCTAGACTATGTCACCCAAGACTCCGTCGAACCCAGCCTTGAGCTCTGCCAGCGATGGAGCATTTATCACTTCTTTGGACAACCTTTTCCAGTGCCTCACCAGTTTCACTGGAAAGAACTTCTTCCTTATATCTAGCCTAAATCACCTATGTTTAAGTTTAAACCCTGTCATAGTTTAAGCTCAGCCGGTAACTCAGAATCATGCAGCCATTCTCTCACCCCCACTTTTCCCTCACCTTCCAGGCAGGATGGAGAGGAGAATCAAAAGAATATGAACCCCATGTGTTGAGATAAGAACAGTCCAATAACTAAAGTATAATACAAAACTACTACTGCTAATAATAATGATAAGTAAAATAACAAGGGGAGAGAATAGAAAACTAAAAAGGGAAAGCCAGAAAACAATAAACACAATAGATGCACAATAAAATTGCTCACCACCCGCCAACTGATACCGAACTCAGCCTGAGCACCTATCTGCCCTTACAAGTAACTCCCCCAGTTTATATACTGGGCATGACGTGCTGTGGTATGGAATACCCCTTTGGCTAGTTTGGGTCAGGTGTCCTTGCTGTGCTCCCTCCTGCCTTCTTGTGCCCCTCCTCACTGGCAGAGCATGAGACTGAAAAGTCCTTGATCAGGGTAAGTGCTACTGAGCAACAAAACCAACTAAACCATCCGTGTGTTATCAGCATTGTTCTCAGACTAAATCCAGAACACAGCACTGCACCAGCTACTAAGAAGAAAATCAACTATTCCATCCAACCCAGGACAAGCACTTATCTCTGCAATTATTTCTTTCAAACAGTAAGAGAAAAATGACTCCTTCCTGAACACGCTTGGGGTCGAACTTCACTCCTTGCACACGTACCACTAACACACTAAACAAAGAACAGTGAGATACCAAAAAACATGGTCAACAACAGCCAGATACATTTCTGAATTTACACTAGCGTGGATGACTTAGCCATTTCAGTCTTCAGGCACTTGTACAGAAATCAACTTATTTTACCTCTGCTCATGTGTGAGTGTTCAAACTAGTCTGGTCCACAGGATGCTCACAAGTATTTCAGACAGAAATAGAACTTACAGTACAAATAAAGGATAATGTGACATTATAAACAGAAATTTGCCACCAGGCGCCATGTGGATCAAGGACCTAGGCCAAGTCAAAAAACAGAGGAGGAAGGAAGTGATATGAAAATGAAGTTAACAGAAGCAGAGTCATCCCAGAGAGGAATGGGGCAGAAAGAGAATTCCTATATTATAGGTAGAAGAATGGGTGTGGAAATTAGCAATACCCAGTTTTATAGACAGAATGACTTATGGACCATGTTGGAAGGTTTACAA
>JANHGB010043406.1:0-14684 GCA_026283785.1 Coracopsis vasa | reverse complement strand
TGCCATGCAAAGCCACTCTGGAAAACATACCATGTCCTGCATGTAACCATGTTTTCTGGCAAGACCAAATGCTACTAGATAGTTATTCATATGGCATTACAAGACCCAAACAGATGGATCTAATGTCAAGAAGTCTAAATCAGGTACTTCACATAGGAGATACTCCACTGAAGACAGCGGAGCTGGAAGATGGAAGCACTTCAGGAAATAAGCTGTAAGAACATCAAATCAGGCACCCTACAACTAACAGGCAGCTTGGAAAACCTCATCAACTGACAGACGAGAGTGTTTAACTCGGGATACTTACAGGTAGTGTGGTCCGGTGCCAAGCAGAAGCTGCTGGAGGATCACCTGCACAGCTCCTGCGTGTCAGCAGTTCAGATGCACTTAAGTTACTTTTGGTCCTTCGGGATCCCAGTTCAGGGGGACTCCAGGAATCGGCCGTGGCATTGGTCCTTGCTGAGGTCTGCTCCAGGAAGTTTGTTCTTGCATTGTTCCCTTCCATTTCCGAGAGGTCCACTGAGGACATACACCTGTTTGTAGTACTGGAAGCTGCGCCTCTCTCCCCTTTGGGCTGAGGATGCTCCAGGGAATGTAAGCCTTGTCTTGTTCTCCAGGAACTTCTCACAGTGACATGTTTTGTTTCGCATGAAACCGCATCTGAAGAGCTATGGCTCTTCCAGCTGATTGTCTCTGAAGGTGGCTCACTGCTCCTCTCGCTGAGCTCAGAAGTCTTTATCATAATGCTGCTTCTGGACACCACTGTTTCCGCTTTACTCCTCGGCACTGCCTCTGCAGTTCTGTCTGCCTCAGATGATTTCAGAGCACTTTTACTGATGGATATCTCAACGGGCGTGGGGAGGTTGTTTGCTACTGGTGAAGGCTCATTTGGAGCAACTCTGATGTTGCTGGTGGTAACATGTCTTTCCTTCGCTGCTGTATCTGCACTGGCTCTTGGAGCTGTTGGCTCAGAAGGGAAGATTGTGATGCTGCTTGTCATTTTATTTGTTACTGGTTTAAAAACAGACTTCTGTTTTTCTGACTCAGCCTCAGAAACGGTTCCTCCCATGACTGCCTTCATATCCTTTTCAACAATTGCAGGTTTAATGACAGCTTTTGATCTCAGAGCTTCTCTTGGGCTGAACGACCTTCTAGATTTCAGTCCTCCAGGGCTGGCATCGGGTGGTTTTATACACTTGGTGGGGTCTTCATCATTTACGGTGTTTTTGTCGTTTTCAAAAAGGGATGCTCTAAAAACTCCCCTGGAATTGGAGAACTGCTTGGAACTTACTTTCCTTCTGGTCTCAAAATCTGACTGAGGTTTTTTGCTTCTCCCCGATTCTTCATCTGAATTGAGCTTTTCTTGGTTACTCAGCATGGCTTTGGAGTCCATTTTTAAACAAGCATTTACACGATCCGTCACTGAAGTTGAAGACTGCTCCGTGTCTTTATCGAGCCCTGTGACAACCTGCAGCATGTCCTCCTGGCTCCCGGAGCGATGGGGACACTTTGTGAGTGCTGAAGGCTTCGCACATTCAAGTGATGTGTCTGCAAATTCTTTTTCCTGGGAGACGATTGCTCTTTTCGCCCTCCCCTCCAAAGGCTGCCTATGTGATGCAGCAGGAGTGTTCACTGCTTCTCCTTTAGAGTCAGATGCTGACACATGGGAGGAGAGCTGGTACTTGTATGCAGAGCCTGTGCCATTGGAAGCAGTGTGGTTACCCCTGGTGAGCTGTGTGTCCCCCAAGCAGTCACTGCCTTCTGCCTGACTTGTTTTCAGCTTCTCGGCCAAAGAAGCCACTGATTCTCCTTTGTTTGACTTCTCATCCCGCGCATCAGCTCCGTTGCCACGGAGCACCTGAGATGGCTTCTCGGCTTTGGATCTCAGGCCTGTGTCACCGACAGGTTTGGAAGGTGCTTTCCAGGATTTCTGCTCCTGTGCAGCAGGAGGGTATCGGCTCAGGACAGACGGCTGCTCCTTTGATCGCTTCCCCTCACTCTGAGGGACACAGCCTTCCTTCTGACCAGAAGAAAAAGTGGAAACCGAAGATTTCTCTTCCAGTCTTTTTGTGTCTGTGGCGGCAGCGTCTGAAAGGGCAGAGGCACCAGATGCTTTGCCTGCTTTTCTGTTTGTTAAGCTTGGACTGGGCACCTGCTTCCCACTGTGGGCATAGCTGTCATTGCTGACAGAGAAATCTCTGTTCCTTGTTCTTTCCCGGCGCTGCTGCGGCGAGAGCTCCCTCGGCTTGTGCTTGGCAGCTGTCAAATCAGCTATGACACCCCTGTACTTAGGTCTGTCATGTTTTCCCCTGCTAGCAAAGCTTGTATCTTCATTTTCGACCTCTCCATTCTCCAGATCTTTCTGTTTCTTTATTTGCATTTTTATTTCCTCCAGCTGACCCGCTAAGAGCTTGTTTTTATTCTGCTCACTCAAGTAACTGTCTTGGAGGTCATTATTCTTGGCTCTCATTTTTTTAAGCTCTTCTTCTAAAGATTCAAAGCGTTTTATCTGAGTTTTAAGTTTCTCAATTTCTTGGGTGAGATCTTTCACTTTGTTGTCCTCCTGATTTTTATTCTTCTGGTTTTCTGACTTATTCCTGGTTTCATTTTCTACGTGTTTCAGGTAATCCACGCTTCCCTTCCTCCTGGTCTCCTTAGAGGGCAACGCAGAAGTCAAATCATCTTCAATCCTCAGATCATTTCTGTCTAGAAGATTATTCGATGACCTTTCGAGCAAGTTGGACGCGTTCCTGGTTTGATCCGCCCTGTTTAGTTTATTGTTTTGTTCTAGTTTCTGCGTTAGCTCCTGGATGAGTTTTTCATTCTGCTTCTCTCTTTCATTAAAGTATTTCCTTTCCGTGATAAAGCTCAGCGCTAAGGATTTCAGTTTTTCCAACTCGCCCGTCAAGCTCTGCTCGGTTTTATCCAGCCTGTCCTCAGATGCCTCCAGTTCCTTCACTTTCACTCGAAGCACTTCTAGTTCCGTCGATATCTTTTTGGTCAAGTTCTTCTCTTCATTGAGGCTGAGGCACAGCTGCGTGCAGTCGTTCTTGCTCCTGCTGAAGGCCTCCTCCAGCTTCTCCAGCTCTGCCATTCTCCTCTGCAGGTGCTCGATTTCTGACTTCAGCTCTCGGGTGAGGCTCTCTTCCTCCTCAAGCTTTTCTTTCATCAACCGGCAAAGCTCTTCAGCCTTCCTAATTTCTTCATCCTTGCCTTCAATCTTCAGCACTCTTTTCCGCAGGGCCTCAACGTCGGCCAGCATGCTGGAGTTGCTGCCTTCCGCCTGGATAACTTTGTCCTGGAGGTCAAGCAGCTCATCCTCTGCTTTCTGCAGGTTTTTGGTTGCTTCCTCCAGTTCATCAAGGCGGCGACTAAGACTCTGCAGCTTGAATCGCAGGTGCCGATTCGAGGTTTCCTTGTAACCTGTGAATTCTGCCATGTTTCTTTTTTATTCCTTTTAGGTGAAGGCTTTGCTTTGTCTGGGTGAATGGCGTGGTCTTGAGCACCTTGTGTATTCCTGCTATGCTCCCGCTTCTTTGGACAGAGGCAATCTCACCCTGCAAGAAGAAAACAGTTAAACTCACAGTAAGAGCTGGGAATAGAAATGTTCTCACTGGATAAGTTAACTAGAAATGTTTCCATAAATAACTTTTTAATTAAATACGTTTCTGAGTGCTGAATGAGGGGAAAAGAAACTGCAGAGAAGTGCCCCAATCCGGTTACTTTGCTTATACAGGATTTCCAAAAATAGCCTGTTCCCAGTCGCTGAGGGAAGGAAGTGCCCTCCACTGCTGGCCTGCACAGGCAGCGTGTGCACAGTGAACAGCAGACCCTCATCCCAGGGCAGCACACGCTGCCCACATGCAGGTCTTGCATTGTGGAAGCAGATGCAGCCCAGAAACCAACCGTATCCTGGGCTGCATCAAAAGGAGCGTGAGCAGCAGGTCACGGAGGTGATGCTGCCCCTCTACTCTGCTCTGCTGAGACCTAACTTGGAGCATTGTGTGCAGTTCTGGTGTCCTCAACATAAGAAGGACATGGAACTGTTGGAACAAGCCCAGAGGAGGCCACGAGGATGATCAGGGGCTGGAGCACCTCCTGTATGGAGACAGGCTGAGAAAGTTGGGGCTGTTCAGCCTGGAGAAGAGAAGGCTGCGTGGAGATCTCAGAGCAGCTCCAGTGTCTGAAGGGGCTATAGGGATGCTGGGGAGGGACTCTTCATTAGGGACTGTAGTGATAGGACAAGGGGTAAGGGGTTAAAACTGAAACAAGGGAAGTTTAGATTGGATATAATGAAGAAGTTCTTTACTGTGAGGGTGGTGAGGCACTGGAATGGGTTGCCCAGGGAAGTTGTGAATGCTCCATCCCCAGCAGTGTTCAAGGCCAGGCTGGACAGAGCCTTGGGTGACATGGTCTAGTTCCAACTCCCTGGCAAGAGGTTGAGAACTAGATGATCTTAAACTGACTATTAGTAAACTAAATATTCTATGATTCTATGATTAAAATAACATACTGGTGTATTTAACAGAATATGTTTCTTACTGGGTAAGTCCCAGCTGTGGAACAAAGGAGAAAGCATTTCCAGAACTCTTGATTAAACAGGAATTTGTTCAGCTTAACTGGAAGCTTTTCAAATTAGTTTAGATAATATTTATCTGATTAATTGAAATTGACCTAAATGTATTAGCAAAAATTAGAAGCTAAACAATCTTGTTACTGGAAAACAGATAAGTGAAAAGCAATATATAGTTTGATTTTATCAGTTGTTTGAATGAGTTCAGTCAGTGTGCTGGTGATTCAAATTAATTCTTTTTGAACAGTTATGCAAAGTTTTCTGTTGTAAAAAAATTTCAGTGAAAGAATGACATAACATAGTGGAACTGAGACTGCTGAAATACACTTCTCAAGCTGATTTCTGTCAGTTTAGGATGATACAAAGAGTGAGAGATAGAGGAATGAAAAATGAAGGACTTCTGATTGAAACAAAAAGCAGACCTCTACAATTTTGTGATTTATTTTCTTTCCAGGAAAAACATTCCTAAGACCGTATAGATAAGATATTTTGAATGCTCTCATTATAGTGCTGTTACCTACCATGGAAGATTCATCTCAATATGTTGTTACAGTGTCTTAAGCTTCTCTGCTGTTAAGTGTTACTGATGTCTCTTGTTCCACATCCTTGCAATTTCATCCATGCTGCATTCTTGTAGCACAAATGCTCACTGGAAAATTGCTAGCTCCTGTCTTATCTCACAATCTGATTTAAACTAGTGTCTACTCTTCTACTTCCTCTATTCACAAATCATCATAGATTTTCATAAACTCTTTTTAGCTCCTACATCCTTCCAAATATTTTTCCAGTATTACCTACCTATCTTCATACTTTTTATTGTTTTCTGTTGTCTCCTATACCCCCAGCTATAATTGAGTTAGATGTTTTAATCAATGTATTAAATAATGTTTCTATCAAATTTAGGTTCAACATTAAAGATATGATTAGGTCTGAGTAATCAAACTTTTTTTACTGACAGAGCTAGTAACTAAATATTAGTATATTTATGGTAACTAAATAGTAACTAAAAATTTTGTTCCCAAGAGAGGCTTTCAAATTACATCCCATTTAAGTCCATATTTGAATTACTGGCCATTAAAAGTTTGTTGATTTAGGATTATTTAGTTTGCACTCACAAACACTAAGAGCAAAGAAAATATAGGGAAAAGGAGAATAGCAAACTGTTGGAAAAATACAGGCAAAAATGTTTGTTAATTGATTTTCCCATTCAGCACCATACAATGAGTTGGTATACACTAATGGTAATGCTTAAAGGTATTATCATACAGATTTTGGATAAAAAGCGTATGTACACCAGGGCATGTTTGCTATCCACCAGGTAACTGCAAATATACTGGTTGCATCAATATGCATTATAAGTCAACATTTTGTTCAGCACATTAGTACATCATATTGTTACAAAGCCATTTGCACTAGCTGAGTATTTACCACAGGATGAAGTTCAAATAATTGGTTTTGACATGGAAAGCACTAAGTGATCTGTGAACTTCAAGACTGAAATATTTTCCTTTCTGCTACCATTTTGTGACCATTGATATGAGTAATGAATTTTCTTCTATTTTGCATAAATATTTCTTTTTTTTTGACCATTGTATGTACTCAGTCTGGGAGCTCTTTCAAACAAACTGCTAATGTATCCAGTCTTAACTGTTTAAAAGGAACAACTTTTAAAATTAAATCATTTCTGAAATCACCTCTACTAAGAAAAACATATTCAAGGCCAGGTGCAGCCCAAGTGTGATTTAGAAGAGGGTAGTCTTCTCAGTGTAGGGATTACTGTCTATACTGACCGTCAAAACCAGACTTGGATGACATGGAGGGCTGCTGTAATAGAGAAGCAGCAAGGTTGTTGAGCAGAATTGCAGCCAAAATCTCACTTCCATTTCTCACATAATCCAACAACAACAACGGCAAAAAAATGGGAGAGGAGTTAATGGTAAACCTAAAGGCCTCTTAATTCTTTTATACCCTGAGTGCATCCATATTAATTTGATTTGTTAAAACTACACATCCAATATGAAACCTCTGAATTCTCAGTCTTCATGAATAATGTACGTAGGAGGGAAATACACAGTCATATATGGGATGTGTGGATAGACACAGTTAGATGAACAGGATTAAAAAAAACCTTAGTGAGTACCTATGAACAGATTAAATATTAGGGTATAGCATAAATGGTAATGAGGACAATTAAGTCTTACACTACTAAGTCTTACACTTCAGAGCAGCTGAAAAGAATGAGGGAAGGGAGGTGAAAACCAGAAAATACTAACCTGTGTTTCATGCTTTTCGGGACCACCAAACAACTGAATTTTCAGGTTTATCAGTGGAAGCAGGAAAATAGGTACCCTGATAAGAGAATCTTTCTGAACATTCTCTTTTGGGGCAATGGTATGCAGAGTTTACCCAATTATTTCTGATCATGGCTGCACATAAAATTTTCCTGCTTCCTCTCAAAATACCTAACATTTACCAAGTATTGCAAAGGGTTTAGAAAAAGAAAAATATGAAAAATCATGTGACAGAACAGTGCCCATAGTGCCCGGATCCATTTAG
Source organism: Coracopsis vasa (assembly GCA_026283785.1). Lineage (NCBI taxonomy): Eukaryota > Metazoa > Chordata > Aves > Psittaciformes > Psittacidae > Coracopsis > Coracopsis vasa. The sequence goes on along the minus strand of JANHGB010043406.1, from coordinate 7,555 downwards.
AATCTACAGTATGTCACTCAAGTCCTACCAGAGTACTTTGGTGAGACACAAAATTAATTAACATTCAATATAATCTGCAATGTGTAATATGAAACCTATTTGCAAAATCCCTTGTTTTCATTTATTCATTTGAGGATTATCAGTGCAACAAAGGTTCTCTTAAAGTTCTTTATTGGTAAACAGTTAATGTGCTTAGATGTTAATTACTCTGTTTCTACTTGAGATTAAACGACAAAAAAAATGACCATTAACCACTGAAAACATTTGATTGGCAATTACTTCTTACTTTATGAAGGCTATTGCAGCAAAACAATGTATGATTCACTAGTGAAATAGGTTATGAACCAAAGTCAGACTGGAAATCTTAAACGTAACTGCAGCCCTTGAAGAAGTAATAAACTGTATATGAAACCCAGGCATCCAACACGAATGAAGAGTCTCTGAAAAGTCAGGTCAAAGCCTGGTCAGTATCAAAGGCTAATTTTCAAAATTCACAGCTAACAACTTTAATCTTTCCCCACCCAGTTTCTTACACATTAGAAATATTGTTTCAGATAGATATTCAGCTGATTTTTAAAGAATATTAATTTCTGGGGCAAATGAGAAATTCAAAGTTGAATTTTATCTCAGAGTCTATGTATTTGCAATGACGTAGATCTGTTTATTATTCTCAGTATAAGTCTCAGTTTAGTAACCTTTGGTATGTGTTACAAATATGTAGTGTAATTTGCAGACAGCTACAACATTGTGTAATGTGCCATAAAGAAACAAAACCGTACAATTAATAATTTACTATGTCTTTCAACATGATAAAATGCAGAAAACATCCATCTTTTTTTCATTGAAACAAAAGAAATATTGCTATTCCCTGATTTTTCTGCAGTCTTTTGCTTTTTGGTTCAGAAAACACATTTTTAGTCTGCATGATGTAACTATCAGTTAGGTGTATGCAATCCAAATTAGAAGAAAGGGAGAAAGCATAAGAAGTTTTTCCCACTTTCTCTGAAAGAATAAAGTTGTCAATTTACAGTAAATATTAGTTTAATGTGGACAAGTTAACCTGCAATTGGTAAAAATAACATACTTAAAAATAATGTACTTAAAAGTCTAAAAAAGGTTAATTACCCTCTCAGTCAAAGTTCTGATAAATTTCAACACTTTTATTGTATCAATAAGGATTTCCTTCCTTCCAAATAGTGAATCTTATTCTCATAAAGGCTGATGGCACACTCAAGTCTCAGCTCACCAAATCCAGGAAAACTTATTCATTACTGAAAGGAAGATAGATGTTTTCAGTCCTTATTTACAATAGCATAAGAGACATTTCCAAAACAAGGATATTAATCTGATGATCTTAACACAGTTCCACTATTAAATATGGAAGCACTACACAATTTCTCATATTTTTGAACGCTTCAGCAAAAGCTTGCTTTATCTTCGTTTCTGCATTGTATCCTGCTTAAGCACAATTGCATAGGTGGATGGGAAGAATATAAATTCCTGAAACTGTGAAACAAACAGGAACAAGGGACTTTTACAGCCGGACACAAGACATATGGCTGTTATGCTTGATCAAACCAACATCTAATCTGAAAGTAACAACAAGTTATATGATAAGGGCTTTAGGCACATGCACGGGGTTAAGTAGGTCAAAAGTTCATATCAAAGAAGACTACTAACCTTTATCAACCAGCTCTTAACTCTTAAAAGACCTCCCTGGATACGTGCAGAAGGAAGAATGAAGATTGCATCAGCCATTGAGAGGTGGGATTCATCTTCCTGAAAGTCCTATGAATATGTAAAAGGCTTGACTATAAGAAACTTTGACTCTGTACTCACAAGTGTGCATACAGGATGTGAAGGCATGCACCCAGAGCTGTAAATAAACCTTTGCTCCCCTGACTTTGTCCCCAGTTAAATTTTTCCAAAGGTGACCGTGTTTCTCACATTGTAGAATGGCATAAACAACATTCTCAGACCTAACACCTCTTCCTTCCACCACTGTCTGAAACAACATGCACTACTGACTAAAATAACAGCTTTCAAAGAATCTCATTTTTCTCATGCAAGGAGTACCAGAAGATAAATACTAAACAGTCTTGTGGATAGTGTTACTTGAAGCCAAAAGCAAATACAGATTATTGTTTGGGGGTTTTTTTAAGTCTGAAAGAGAAACATGTTAAGTGGAAAAAGGTTGTAAATCAGTTTCCTTTTACAAGCTGACAGGAAATACGAGAAGAAATGGTGACTACATTGACTAGATTGACTAGTATTTGGGAGCTTCAGGAAGTAAGTTCCTTACTTTTGCCCAACCATCATCATAATCTAACCTTTTTCAAAGGTGTGTTTCCTTGGAGCAGAAATTCTTAATCATATCACTTTAAAAGAAATAAAATTAGACCAGATCAAATGATAGCAAACACACTGTTCTGAATAGCAAGTATAAACTCATACAACGGAAGGAAAGTGAAGTATCTGGATGGATGATATCTCTTTGTCTTGAATTCATTCACTGGCTATCTTCCTGGCATTATTTGCCCTTACATGGTTTTATTCAACTAATTAATCTTGCCATGTGTCTTACGTTGCCATATCATCATACGATCATCACAGAATGGTTTGGGTTGGAAGGGACCTTCAAGATCATCTAGTTCCAATCCCCCTGCCATTGCCAGGGTCATCTTCCACTAGGCCAGGTTGCTCAAAGCCCCATTCAACCTGGCCCTGAACACTTCCAGGGACGGAGCATCCACAGCTTCTTGGAGAAACATGTTCCAATGTCTCATCACTGTCACAGTTGAGAGAGACTGATCTGAAATCAGATTCCACTGTTCATTGTCTCAAAGATTGGTACAAGAAGCTGAGATGGGATTCCACCGACCATTGTCTCAGAGATGGGAGTAAGGAGCTGAGATAAGACTCATCCATCCACTGCCTGGGAGAAAGGAGTAAGAAGCTGAAATGGGACTCCAGCATCGATTACCTCAAGGACTGGTGTGAGGAATTGCTACCCACCATCCCGAGAATTGCTGCAGACACCTGTGTGTGTGCAGACACACACATGCAACTGAAGAGCTGGCTGCAAGACCAGGGAAACTGGTCCACCAGGAACATGTAATACATGATATGAAGAGCAGAGGCAGTCCCACCAACTCATTATAAAGTGGGAAAGGCAATCACCAAGACACATCACCAAGAAGCCATTGCCATGAAGATGACTATGGAAGGACACCTCCGTGAGGACACTCTCCGCCAGTGACTACTACGGACCCTGAGGTACACCCTCCATGAGACATCGCCATGAGGACACCTCCACAAGACATACTTCATGGGTTACCTTCAAGGGGACTCCAGAAGGACACCTCCATGAGGGCACTCACCACCAATGGACTCTTGGGGGACACTCTGCTCTGATACTACCAGACTACGAACCCTGAAGAACTCCCACCGCCAACGATGATGACAACAGATCCCCAGAACACTGCTGGATCCATGGTGGTGACTATCTCTCTCTGCCTGCCTCCCGAATCCTTGTTTCATTTTCTACCTTTTTTTCAATCTGTCCTATCTCTATCCCCTTTATTAGCTTAATTTCCCTTTTTAATAATAATTGTCCTTTCCTAATAAACCTACTGATCAGTTACGGTACTTGACCTCATTTGCATCTTAATTTCACTCTTGGCATCACGAACTGAAACAGGGTCTGGCGCTGGGGTTTTCTCCAGTCAGATCCTGACACACAGTAAAGAACTTCTTCCTTATATCTAATCTAAATCTACCTTCTTTCAATTTAAAGCTATTACCCCTTGTCCTTTTCCTACACGCCTTTGTAAAAAGTCCCTCTCCAGCTTTCCTGTAGGCCTCCTTTAGGTACTGGAAGGCTGCTCTAAGGTCTTTATCTGCTTCATGATCTTGCCAGGCAGAGATGAGACTGAATCATCAGGTCCAATGGATTTGTGCCACCTTTAGATTCCTTAGATGGTTTCAAACCTGGTCTTCTCTTACAACAGGTGATTCTTCAGTCTCTTATTCCCTGCCCTTGCCTTCTGCAATTTGGGTGGTGTGGCTTAAGCACTTGCTGGTGAAGACCGAGGCAAAAAAGTCAATGAATACTTCAGCCTTTTGCATATCCCATGTAACCAAGTCTTCCCTCATCTTCCAGAGAGGGCCCACGTTTTCCCTAGACTTCCTTTTATCACCAGTTTACCTACAGAAGCTTTTCTTGTTGCCCTTGACGTCCCTGGCCAGATATAACCCCACCAGGTCTTTAGCTTTCCTAACGTGATCCCCAGATGTGCAGACAATTTCTCTATATTAATCCCAGGCTACCTGCCCATGCTTCCATCCTCTGTAGGATAAAGTCTGCTCTCCTGAAGTCCAGGGTTGCAAGCTTGCTGCCTCTCCACCCTAAGGATCCTGAACTCCACCATTTCATAGTCACTGCAGCTTAGGCTGCCCTTCAGTTTTACATTCCCCACAAGCCCCACCCTGTTGGTGAGAACAAGGTCCAGCATAGCTTCCTTCTTCAGTTGGTTCCTTTATCACTTGGAGAAGGAAGTTATCATCAAGCATTCCAGGAACCTCAAATTCCTCAAATGTGTTACAGTGCAAGTCACAACCCAGAGTATAATCATTACAGAGGTTGACTTTTTTTGGCTAACAGCAATGGCACTTAAAAGCTCATAATAAACAAGAAATTAAATTAAACTAAAATAGGATAAATTTTTAAACACCATTCTGTTTCTAATAATCTGTAATAATAAATTCAGCAAATGGGAAATTTTATTAGAATATTTACTACTCATATAGACTAACTCATGGGGTATAATAACTTATTATTAATTTCTTGTTCTTACATGAGTTCTAATGCAAATTTGATTTACTTTTCCTCTCTTATTCTTCCAATTACTATGCCTCACATTTAAGAATTAAGACTGTACAAAGAAACAACCCTAAAATATATAAATATACACATGTATTAATATAATGTGACTGCAAATACAGATAAATGTTACTTAAATTGTAAATAGCAATTTTTAAAACCTAACCTTATGTATTTTAGGAATTTTGTGCATAATAGTTGAACACGTTTTCCATTGAAGCAAGTGAAATGCCTGTTAGAGGTAGGAAGGTTTGACTATATAAATAAGTAATTAGTTTGATCCAGAATATCGCTGTCACAATTTTGGACTTGATTTTTCTGGATAAAAGGGATTGGCTATGTCTTTATCTGTGTTTTTCTGCACTGCAGTGAGCATCAACAAGTGAAATTATTATTATAAATTATTGTTATTATTTTTATTTATGTATGTTTGAAAAGACTTACTTTATAAAGTATTATCATCAAGAGTGATCTTTAGCTCATAAAGTAGGTAATACATAATCAATAAAAGCTTCAAGTTATTGTTCAATTGCTTTCTTAATACAGAAATTGTACATCAGAAAAACAAATGATAGTCTGAATGATAATTCATTACTGATGCTAATTAATCCTTTTATAGTTACTCCCATATTTTATAGCTTTCCATGTTCCTATAATTAAAAAAATACCATTTTGTAACAAAAAAAAAATTACATGAACCAGGACCACACCAAAATATCCCCAAACTACTAATTAGGACTAAAAATTGCAGCAGGTATATTTTTCAGAGTTTGAAATTTTTAAGAAGAATATGATCTGGACAGATGCTATTATTCAGGGAACCTAAAGGAAAATAATTAAGCTCTGTCCATATTTCCTAGCAAGAGCTTTAATGAGACTCAATCTCTGTTTTCCTATAGGCATCTATTGCACATATTGATTCACAGAAAAATACTAAGAGAATTCAGTAACGAGATTTTCTGCTAGTGAAAAGGACTGTTCTAATTCATACACTGATACACTTACAGCCTGAACAAAATATGTACTTTCTAATCTGTCAGTTATTTCAGTGAAAAAAACCAGTTTTATACACTGTTTGCAAATACAGCATTGAAGCAAATTAATGTATCAGATAAAACACATCTGCGGAAAACTGCATGGATGCAAATATAGAAACTGAACAGGAAATTATCTGTTAATGGTCTGAAACTGTGGAAATAAGAGCTAGAAATAAAACTGATTAAAGGATGGTGCAAATTTTGTTGAAAAATTGTTGTCAACATTTCCTCATTAAGTCAATTGAGTACTTCAGAGACTTCAGAGAGGCTACTTTGGAGGCTCTGTACAAAACTGGTGGATTATACTAAGCTAGCTTTCTCCTCATCAAGGTAAGAAGCAGGGTAGGATCAAAATGCACAATGACCATAACAAACTAAAAAGCTGGTCTAAAATTAAGACAAAATGCCATAACAGTACTAAAAAGCACAATATTTCTGTCTTGGTAAAATAGCCTGTGTAACTGGAATGCAAGTCTACACAGTGTTTGCATACAGTGCCCAAAATTTTATGTTCTGATGGTGTTTGCTAAAAGTGGAGGATGCTAAAAAAGAAGCTACAGAGAATGCAGTAAGGAGTTTTTAAACAAAGAAGGAATCAGCTCAAAAAAAATGTTTCATGTCAGGATATAGGAAAGGAAACAGTGCAGAAGTGACAATATACCTTGGTGCTGTCAGAGTCTCCCTGGGGCATCATGGCCTCAGTCAGCTGTCAACCAACACACCAACACCCCCAGGTGGTTTTCTGCCAAGCAGCTTTTCAGCCACTCTTCCCTAAGGCTGCAGCGTTACATGGGGCTATTGTGGCCCATGTGCAGGACCTGGCATTTAGTCTCATACCATTGGCCTCAGCCCATCAATATAGCCTGTCCAGATCCTTCTGCAAAGCCTTCCTACCACTAAGCACATCAACACTGCTGCTCAACTTGGGGTCATTTGCAAACTTTCTGAGGATGAACTTGATCCCCATGTCCAGATAATTTGATGAAGATAATAAACAGAACTGGCCCCAAACCTGAGCCGTGAGGAACACCACTTGTGACCAGCCATCAGCTGCATTTAACTCCATATACCACAACTCCTTGGGCCAAAACTCATCCAGCCAGTTTTTTACCCAGGGAAGAGTGCACTCATCCAAGCCATGAGCAGCCAGGAAAATGCTGTGGAAAGTGGTGTCAAAGGCTTTACTTAAGTCTAGGTAGACAACATCCACAGCATTTCCCCCATCCACTAAGCAGGTTACCTTGTCACAGAAGGAGATCAGGTTCTTTCAGAAACCCATGTTGAGTAGACCTGATCATGAGGTTGTCCTGTACAAACTTTGTGATGGCACTCAAAATGATCTGTTCCAAAATCTGCCCTGGCACAGAGGTCAGACTGACAGGCCTGTAGTTCCCCAGATCCTCCTTCTGGCCCTTCTTGTAGATGGGCATCACAATTGCTAAATTCCAGCGAAGTGGGACCTCCCTGGTTAGCCAGGACTGCTGTTATATGATGGAAAGTGGCTTAGTAAACATTACCTTGGGGTGTATCCCATTTAGCCCCATATACTAGTGTGTGTCTATGATGGCTTGACTTCGCGAACGAAGATTTTGGGAAGGGCTTTACCCACGCTTACTACAAGCGCGCTGATGACTAA
>JANHGB010043405.1:0-10501 GCA_026283785.1 Coracopsis vasa | reverse complement strand
GGGGCTGTTCAGCCTGGAGAAGAGAAGGCTGCATGGAGACCTCATAGCAGCCTTCCAGTATCTGAAGGGGGGCTATAAGGGTGCTGGGGAGGGATTCTTCATTAGGGACTGTAGTGATAGGACAAGGGGTAATGGGTTAAAACTTAAACAGGGCAAGTTTAGATTGGATATAAGGAAGAAATTCTTTACTGTGGGGGTGGTGAGGCACTGGAATGGGCTGCCCAGGGAAGCTGTGAATGCTCTATACCTGGTGGTGTTCAAGGCCAGGTTGGACAGAGCCTTTGGAGACATGGTTTAGTGTGAGGTGTCCCTGCCCATGGCAGGGGGGCTGGAACTAGATGATGTTAAGGTCCTTTCCAACCCTAACTATTTTATGATTCTATGATTCTAAAAAGAAAGAAACAAAAAGAAACCACAAACAAACAAACAAACCAAACCAAACATTTGGGAGAGTAAGAAAAGAAATAAAAACATATGAAAAATAATTGCAAAACTATATATATCTCAAGCTTAACTTCAGTCACCAAGTGCTGCCCTGGTCTACCCACTGTAACCTCTTCCTTCCTCTGCGTTTTTTCTTACTCTAGTCTCCCTAGTTCATACAAACTAGTTTTTATTAATCCCAGACCTTTTAGATTGTTAGCCACGTTTTTCAACTCACTCATCTGTCAGCCTATTATATCACTGTCTCCTTCTTGTGTTTAGGACTTCCATGTTTTAAATATTCATCCCTCTTCCAAATTTTATGCCCTTATCTTCAGGGTCTGTCCTCTAGGCTTCCTGACCTTCTGCCCATAACTTCCTTGTCATTCTATTCAATGGAAGTGTCTCATCCAGTGATTTTTATATATGCTTTTCCAAAATGCATTTATGTTTCTCCCATTGAAAATGTGTTCAAAGATTGTGCAAAGGAAAGCAGAAATTTCCCCTGAAAAGAAAATCTAGCAAAATAACTGACAAATATGCAATCATATTCCTTAAGTTTGGAGAGGTAATAAATATGAATTTTCTTTACAAAATTTTCCTTAATATTTATTTTGCAATGTTTTCATTCTGAAATACATAATTCCAATACAAAAATCTTAAAGACTGAAATTATCATATTTCCAACATCTGATGTTTCAAAAGGTGGCATATTTTTTTTAGAATTTCCCTTCATTAATGACACCAAAGTTGAAAAGGGCTTTGATTTACAAGGAATAAAAACTTCAAAATCATAACACAAGCTAGAAAAGACTTTCCTCTGCACAGCTTTAAATAAAATAACTTGCAATTTATGGTACATACCAAAATACTTTCAAAAGTCCAAGGGAAAAATTATATGAGAATATTGAGATAATTCTTTTTCACAACTATTCTGGACGGATGATTAGCATATTACAAGACAAATCTGATTCTCTTACAGGTAAGAGCATGTTAAGTGTCCCATCCAATAGTTTTGTGAAGATTTCCTGCCAGTTTCCAATTGCAAATATAGAAAAACCTCATGACTTGAAATGTTTCCAACTCAAAGTAATCATATTCTTGGTATGCCAAGTCTAGATACTCTCAAAAATTCTTTACCGGTTTGTACTATCATCAAAGGATAATACAAAATTATATGTAATGTCTGCCTTGAAAAACATGTCAGTATTGCATTTTAAATACAAAAGTATAACTTGATTCCACTGTGTTATTAAAATCCTCTACATAAAGATGAAATTGTATCTTATTTTAAGATGTATTCCAACCCATTTCTGTAACAACTGAAAATAGGCTTGTGTGAATTCTTCAACAAACCAATTCTTTCCCAAGGAAAGCTAAAATTACAGAATCAGGTTATATTTCAGTAAAATAAAAGTGTTTTGACATTACTCATAGGCCACATTTTTAAGGCAAACAGAGAAGTTATTATCTCTTCCATGACACATTTGAGTGGATAATTCTAAGTGGTTCCAGCTTTGAAATCTGAGGAATTTCCAGCCATGAAAAGCAAATATATAGCACTTCTCTTCCTCCTGTCACCTATAGCTGTGTATTAGTGAGAATAAATCTTCTTACAGAAACTATTGAATAATGAACTTTTAAAAATAATTGCATTATTTTACATATGATACAAGGAAGAAATGAAGAATTGGAATTTACCCGATATAGACTGAATCCTGCTATGATTTTTAGAAATGTTTTAAGTTAGAATTTTCTACCAAAATTCTCTGTATCAGTTGTGCTAAGGAGTTCACTTCCCCCAGATATGCTTTATTCTAAACTAATGGCTATTCTAGAAATACAGTAGAATAGTAAACCATACTATGTGCTAGTATATTAATCCCAGGCAAAACTGTAGGTTCCTACTTAAAAAAAATACAAAAAACAAAAACCAAAAAACCCAAACAAGACAACAAAAAAAACCAAAATGAAACCAACTCATGCATTTGAGACAAGAGGTTGCACATTCTTTGAGGTTAATATACTGACAGCAGAGAAAAAAATATAAATCTAAATCTACACTAACAATAAAATACACAGATGAGAAAGTCACTTATGCCATTACCAGAAAAGAATCATGAAACAGTGGAGCATCAGTGGTAAGGCTGAGGCTTTCCTTAACCCCTTCAAAAGTGCTACCAGATAAAAGGTGGGATAGTGCAGGCACATTTGAATGAACTGTGTCCAGATGTATAATGTGGCTTTGATGTAATCTAACCAAGACTGGTGGGAAAACATTCACTAATTTCAGTACTATTCAGAGCTGGCTCTCAGAAAAGTGACTTCTCAGCCAAGTGCCACATCACCAGGTCATTTCTGTGCTGCTGTGCCAAAAACTGTTCCTTTTCTAGCAAACTGCCTTCAATCTTTTGTGTCATGCTTATGGTTGTTCTTGTCGCAGCACTCCTGGGAAAGGATTGAAAAGTAGATGGAAAACTAAGTACAAAATAGGCACTAAGATGAAACTTCCTTGGAGAGAGAGAGAGAAAAATACTAGGAGAGATCAGACAGAAGTATTTGCCAGGATATGTGAGTAAATGACATCAGGCATTTATGGAGGTTAAAGCAGTAACAGCCAAATTTCTCTCAACCTTGAGAGAACCCACTGAGGGCTCTGAAATGAAGTGAAAGGAAGGGCAATCTGTCTAGTATGCCTGCTTGACGTATGTGCGTGTCATGAACATTGTCTGTGTGTAAGCCTCCAAAACCACAGCACTTCAGTATGCTATTTCTTCTTGTGCTGCAGAATCAACATATGCATCTCTTGCGTTACCTTGGAGGGGACATGAGCTGATTTTCCAAAGATTTCAAAAAAAGTTGTGTATGTTCACTGGTCTGAAGACAAAATATCTGCGCCAATGGAAGGAACGCACAGTTTCCTGCTCAGACTCTCAGCTTCTGTTGAAATTTAAATATGAAGCTAACCACAAAGTCATGGCCAAACTCTGTCTTGGTGATGAATAGCCAAACTCCATTGAAATATGTAGATTTGAACCCCATAGCACAGCATATAGTTCTTCCCAGTGCTTCTATACATTTTTGTTCCTTACACTCACCTCAACATTTCTACACCAATCTCTCACTCTCCAGTTTTGTAGTATAGATCATTATACAGACTTTTCACTTAAGATGTCTTTTTGTTGTCGTTGGCAGTAGATCAATGTGAACTTGCCAGTAGAGGGTGCTACTTGAATTTGGGTATAAAACATATCAATACCCTTTAAGAATAATAAGATTTCAGTGAGATTATACAAGTCACAGGGTTCATCAACTCCTGCCATCACCGCTAAAGAAACTGAAAAATGGCATTTTTATTTCTTGAAAAGTTTGTTTCAACTGGTAGTACAAATTGCTGAGGAGAAATCTAAGTGAAGCCTTGGATTTATGCTCTGACAGCAGTCCAAATGGCACTATATGCTACTGCTCAAAAATAAGTATTGCATAAACAACGTAATACTCTTGGTTCACTTTGGTAGACTTCTCATTTTATATTCTCTCCACAGTTATCTTGGAGTTAGGTTTCCGCTCCAGGTCGAGCTTTTTACCTCTAGCCTTTTAGCAGATCAAACCAGTCTGCTTGAAATTTCAGAAGTGTGTTATTCTGCCAAAGTAGAAGTTTAATGGAAATTTTGAGGTAAATTCAACAAGGTGTTTGGGAGACATGAGGGCTCTAAAAAGGAAGCAGTTTCACCTCCTCAAAATTTCCCTAACTTTTTTTTGGCTTATAGCAACTACAAAATGGCTTGGCTGAGAAACTAGAAATTTGTTTTAATCTTTTGTAGATGGTGATTTCTGTTTCCTTTGGCTTCTTTTGGGGCACTTCAGGGGACAATTATTTAGTTGCTAAAAGACGTTTATGCAAATATTTAAGGTTCCTAAATCCACATGTCAGCTTTTATAGGGCTTATGAAATCCATAATAGTGGAATGCAGCCTTCCCAGACTGCACAGACTTTTTCACAGGGTAACTCTTGTGAGCAGGGCAGGGCAAAATTTGTTTCAGAAAAGACTTCAGTAGGTTTCAGTTGCCTTATGAGAAGCATTGAAGGGTCCCACCCACAGCACCATCAGGTCCTCCGAGACCTGCTTGAGGCAAAGGACATCCCCATAAAGGCATTTTGCTCTCTTTTTGTCTCTACATCTGCTTAGAGTTCTCCTACTTGTCTCTCTTATCTGCACGTACGTCTCTTGGCAGGATTTGAGGGAGAAGATACTCTTCACCACAAATTTAAACTGGTTCTGTAAGCTATGACACTCCCAGTGTATGGCCAGAGGCAGGCCTGTATGTAAAGATTTACCCCAATGACATCCAGGAAAAAAATCAAATTTTGCATTCTTCCCACTGGTTGGTAAAATGCCCTGTACTGGCCCTGAGGACCATGTCTTCAAGAGTAGTTAACAGTTTCTCAGTAGTTAGCAAAACTTTATATTGTAAGGTTTGAAGGTGATCTGAACTTTCACAGTGCGTGATTTGTTAGTCCTATTGGCCCAAAGTCTGAGTAGTGAAGCAATTTGCTGGCAGCATATTTTGTAGAATAATATTAAGAAAAAGCTGAGGTTCCCTAATGAACAGAATATGGTCGGAATTAGCACCAACCTGGTGAAGATACTGTTTCATTTTTGAGATTTTTGTACCACTCTCAACTTCTTGGATTTACCATGAATTATATCTTTTTTAATCCAAAAATACAGAAATTGAGAGGTAGGATCCAAAAATATAAGTCAGAAATTATCTGTGGAAGTCTGGGAAACTAGAAACTAGGCTGTCAGAAAGGAATGAGGGAGATATGTAAAACTTATAAAAGAGTTAATATTATACCTGCAGGCAGAATTATCTTCCAAAGTACAGACCATTTTCTGAAAATAATTTAGTGTTATTGAAATGTTGACTAGAAGGAACAATGTGTAAAGCCAGTCCTGAAACAGCCATTGCATTGTGAATAAGATGTCCTGTCACCAAACTTTCTTTCCCCTGTTCCATCCTTTCTCCTGTCTCCCCACACCTAGTTTTATTGTAGAATCTATTTTATGAAGGGAAACTATACTTTGAAGAAAGCCTTGCTTATAATCACCTATCAATCAGCCTGGTATAGTGCAGTTAGTGGCCCAGAGTTTTATGCATCAGTAAGACAGATAGTAGTGCCACAGAAGTAAAAAAGTGATTAAACTAATGAAATCCTGGTGAGTTTAAAGAGATATGAACTTGGTAGGGAGCGACACATGCTGAAAAATGAAGAATGAAATAGAAGTGGCAACTATCTCAAAAGTCAGTAAGAAGTAAAAAATAACTAATATCTAAAAACTATAGAGAAAAGTGTTTCTCAAAAGTTTGTTTCTGGAGGGCAAAGGGAAAACAAGAACAAAATTCTTTTCAATAAAATGCTCATTACACTTAAAAAAATTGCAAGGATTTATAAGTATGCAGCCTGTTTACAAGGACTTTGTAAGCTTCACTTTGCTAACCTCTTCTTTAGAAGGAAAATCTGCACTTGGTGATTTTCAACCCATTTGCTGTTTCTTTTCCATCAAACAAAAGTACTGAGAAAGCAAGGATGAACGGAAGACCAGAAATGGAAAACAGATTAGACAAGAAGACACCTCAGAGTCAACCCTGAGCATTGTCCGTCTTCAAACACTTTCTCAGGAAGAGACATTTTTCATCCTGCAAGTAATTATGAGGACCAGTCATCATCTAAATGAAATTTCTTCATTAAAATTCATGTCTTCTAATTTCTCTGTTTGCAAATATGTGGGATGTTTTTTTTAAATCAAATAAGTCCATCACCTTTCCCATACTTGAAAGGGAAACTCCAACAAAAAGTGCTTGCAGGTTCATTATTTGGCTCAGTTATTTGCCAGATGTGAATGAAGCTGTGTTTTGGCAAGACTGTGTGCTCTAATGTAATAATGAAGCAAATAAAAAATTAAACGGGGTCCAAGTGCAGACCTGCAGCTGAGAGAAACGTTTTATGAAAAAGGGAAAATTCCTGAAATTTTATCTGCACTCTTGATATGCCAAAACCATAAATTAAGGTCAATATTCTGTTAGCAATATGACAAAAATCCACTATTTTTTCAATCCAATTACTGTCCAACAACAGTCACCTTATTTTACCTTCAAGATAACATTGCAATATCTGGAAGGACTGCTTGCAAGGGATTCTGACCTCTGTTTCAAATACTCCTTCTGAGAATTGCAGGTTATCTGCAGACCAGGTTTTTGTGTGTCCCAATTTATAATCATATCAAGACATTTATTCCACCAAACATCCTTAAGTGGCAAAATTGCTGTTTCTGGCTGACACTTCACAAGAGTATCTGAATTATTAACTCATCCACAATTGCCCAATAGCAGGTTAGCAGCTGGTAGTTATAACCTGATTGAAAACCGCATAAAATGAAAAACATTGTTTTCTGAAAATATTTGGTAATTGATCTTTTTTTTTTTCTCTATATGCCAAAGGATGGCTTTGGAAGATTGCTAACATATTTATCATAGTGACTCCAAAGTCTGCTTACACTAGACCATGTCACCTGTGGCTCTGTCCAACCTGGCCTTGAAACTGCCAGGGATGTATAAATATTTCTGAAAGAAACACAAAAGGCAGATGCATGCATGGCCTAGAAAATAAAAGAGTAGGTAAAGAAATACTTTTTGGTGTATGTGGAAAGTACCTACAATTTATACATGCAAAATTCCATGTACCTGTATTTGTCCTTAGTCACACAGATGTGGATGATTCAACACATATATGAATGTTAGGACTTAAAGAGAGGAACAAACCACTGTAAACTAACATCTATTCAAAACAATATTGAACCTCTTCTTAGTGCAAACTGACAGGAATGGAATGATGTTGAGACAGGCCTTTTGTTTAAAAGACCTTTTTAGCTGTTTGAAATTCAGGCAAGAAAAGGCTTAGACCTGTCTGGGTTTGTAGTATTTTGCCCTAGCATCTCCACAGTTAATGAGTGTAGCAAAGGTTTGTGAAAGTTGTGGTTGAAAAATAGTTGTTCATAGCAGAAATAAAATATAAAAAGATTTCCTTACATTTCAAAGCAGCTGTGATTAGCCATAAAAAATAACCATAGTAATTATTACAAACATGAATATGTTAAAATACCTCTAGCAAGAGCTAAACTGTGATCACATTGAGGCATTTGATACAAACTTCTAATTTGGCAACAGTTTGCTTGGAAATCAAGCTGTAGTAGCTAGAAATTAGGTTTAAGCAAACATTGTTCAGAGTTTAATCTTCCATTTGCTGTGGTTAACTCTTATTTGTCTTCCCCAGGGAAATGTAGATTACCATGTCATTATTAGCTGTCCTCTCCCCTTCCCTTCAGTTGCGTCCACTTACATGGTATCAACCTCAGGGTAAAAAAGACCATTCCTTGAAGCAGCAATATGAGAAGTCTTTCAAAACATATGCTCTATAGAGGAAATTATTATCTTCATTTACAAAGTATTCAGCCAAGGAGGATTTGGTTTCCATTTCTGCTTTTCCTTGAGCTAAATGTAGGGAAATATACCAAAGACATTAAGAGACTCTTCGTTTACCCCTAAGGCCATAGAAATACATGAGTCTGCTGTCTAGACTTCTTGTTATATTTAGTTTCTTGCTTGTCATGAAGCACATGCCCCCAGTGGGCTGGAGGCATATTCACACCCTTGAACTTTGCCTAGGTACTCTAATCACTTTGCAAGAGAGCCACACTCCTGCCAGGTCTCCCTGCCTGCCTGTGTCTGTGCCCCTAGAATCACAGCTTTCAACTCAAAGGAAAACAACACCTTTTCCTCCATACACAACAGGGACCTTCTACTGTCAAATAGCATGCTCTCCAAGGGGCTGGAAACTATGTTGTCCAAGCTGGTGGGGCTCAACCAAAATCCAGGTGCCACAGTCCTTGGATGTGCTCTGATCTTTAGGCAATTGTACAAGAAGCAGGCATCAACCAGTTTCTTCAGGGAAGGTGCCAAGTAGTGAACTCAAACCCATCCAAAAGTACTACATGCTCTCTGAACAGAGAATTAAGAATACTTTGTCAATAATCTCAAATGGAGCTAAGTAGAAAATAATCAGTTAATCATTTCAGGTGAGCAGCCACACTTCTGGTCACATACACTTTCAGTGAGACACATGTGCTGTGGAGCTTCCATCAGAAAAGGTACGTGCATCTGCTATCGCAGATATTTTGATGCCTAAGAATAAGAGAGTGGTCTGACTGGGTCACATCACAGGCCCATCCAGTTCAGAGCCCTATTCTCAAGAAAGTCAAAAACAGGATGCCTACAGAAAGGTGTAAGTGATGCTACTAAAGAATATTCATCTGGCATTCAACCATTTGTGTCTCACTGACTTTTTGAACCAGTTGTCTTACACACAATAATTCTCAGTGGATTTTTCTTACATGAATTTGTCCAGTTGCTTTTTGAAATCATGTAAATTTTCAGCATCTGAAACACCCTGTGATAAGATTTCCATGCTTAACTGCATGTTGAAATAGATGGATTAGAGCCAGCTTGTTCGCATCTCTCTCCTTCACCTGAATTACACTTTTGGAACTTAAGTGCTATTTACAGTTCACACTTGGTCCCCTAAACTGGTGAGTTGGTTGAATAAAATCTGAAAGCTGAATACCTGCCAGTCACACCGAAGCTAAAATTTGTTGTTAGTATATTTAAGGTTTTCTGGGTTACATTGCAGTGCTGCGCCAGGACTGAAGTCTTAAAACTGGGCCACTTATTAGCCAGGTTCATCCCTGCCTTTCGCAGACTGCTTTATTTGTTCCTTCATATTAAGTGCATTTCCCCTTGCTAACTGTTGCACTATTTTCCTTTCTTTTCTTTTTTTTTTTTCCCTAAATCAACAGAAATAGCATGTATTAATGACAAGTACAAAAAGAAGAATGAGAAATTCACATTTTAAAAAATCCAATCAAATTAAGCTGAGGTAAGGTTTTAGGATACTGAGATCCAGTTTCCCTTCTTAGGGGGAAATAAAAATTCTTCTCAGACCTTGGACAATAAGCAGAAAGGAAAGGTATTAAGTATCATATTTCTTTTTGATGGAGGAATGGAAGCAAAAAGATTGCTGGTAGCAATTTGGATCTTAACTCATATTGAACAATGAAAAGTCAAAAGATAGATAGAAGGAAAACTTGATTTCTATTGCAAACATTTTGGTTTTGGTTTTTTTTTTATCTGTCTTTTTATCTGTGTGCAAGCCATCTATTTGTTTGACTATAACCCACAGGTCATTTTATTTCCATTGTAGATGCCGTTCCCACTGTGGTATTACAGATAGGCAAAGCAGATAAACAAAAGAAGCAAATAAATAATCTTTAGTGTGATGAATGCAATTTATAATTAACATGGACAGGGAAAAGATTCTAAGCAGAGGCTTAGAAAAATTACAAGTCCTGATGTTCAAGTTGCTCCTAAATTCATCTGTGAACCACTGATAAAATAGAATGAGAAAAGTCTTTGTAAAGTAAATTATATATTATTATACAAAATAATAGGAACAAGCAGTGCTGTAAGTATGAATCAGGCATCCTGTGGTTGACTTCTGCATCATATAAACATACTAGTCAGTCCAATGCTGAAAACGGAGCCAGGAATTCAGTAAACAGTGTCCCTTGTCCAGCTATTAGTGACTCTCAAAGATCCTTGCTATAAAGGACCCATATAGAACTACTCATGCAAGTAAAACAAACTGCCAGAGCAAGCTATATATGATGAGTAATAATATATTAGCCAGAAACTGAGAGTATAAGTATATGAAGCACAATTAAAGCTCAATGAATTCAATTAGATTTTTCCATTGGATTTGTCAGCATTGAGTCATGACGGGAAAGGAAAACTTGCTTAATATACACCTAAAATTATATATACAAGTACAGCATTATTAATCATGTTACCAGTACATTGCATCTGTTGAGCAATGACCTAACAGGGAATATCTATTTCATTTGGTAATTTTTGAGATGGGACATTTTCTTCTAAAACCTTATGAGATTTCAAGGATGACAAG
>JANHGB010043403.1:3318-19702 GCA_026283785.1 Coracopsis vasa | reverse complement strand
GGCGGTGTTCAAGGCCAGGTTGGACAGAGCCTTGGGTGGCATGGTTTAGTGTGAGGTGTCCCTGCCCATGGCAGGGGATTTGGAAGTAGATGATCTTAAGGTCCTTTCCTACCCTAACTTTTCGATGATTCTATGAATATACATACATACGTATCCATATGTATATATACATACATATGTACCCATACATACCTGTGTATGTATGAATACACATATTTGGATGTATGCAAAAAATGTATCCACTCTACATAGTGTATATGCTATACAGATATGTGTTTATATATGATATATACACAGAAACTATACATTATTTAAAATATACATACACACATACATATGGGCATAATTGTGTGGAATGTCTTACACAGGAGGCAACCAAGGATGGGTAACAAAGCTATCACGCAAGTATGACTCACTGCTCTCTTCACCTTTTGAATTAAATTAACAACAAACTTTTCTACACTAAATACCAATACTCCCTCCAAGTTTGGGGTGTGATTTTTTTTTTTATAGTGTCAGGATAATGTTTTCTGTAAAAATGGAGCTTGGGTATTCCCTAGATACGTTTTTCTATGCATATATAAAACTCTCACTCGCATTTTACACTACTTTTCACCAGGCTAGCACATGTGGGGGAGAAATTGAGCTTTTCTTTCCTGTGGACTGGTAGCTGCACTACTTGCAGTGGAATTAGATGTTAAAATCTCTCACGCATCAGCAGTCTTTCAGTAGCTAACCACAATTACCCCTTTTCCTGGGAAGAGGTCATATTCTCCTACACTTCATTGAGGGATCTGTTCCCATCCCCCAGAAAATTTCTAAAGACTTACAAGATAAAGCAAGGCATCATCAAGGACATGCGAGTATACCTTTGACATGTAGCTATTTATATTTAAATAAGCTTAATATATGTGCTCAGAGTTGTCTGTCAAATTCTGTAGACTACACAGAATATAAATCCAAAGTGGTTTCAAAGCTTTCGTCTCACTGGCATCTTTAAAAATACGGCAATTATGCTGAAACTGGCCTGAAAGCATTCTCCTGCATACCCATGACAGACCCTTTCTCTCAAATTATTATACATTTATCATGGCACAAATGTATTCAATAAAAACCAAAACAAACCCAAATCTGTAAAGTTTAGAAGCCTTCAATCCCTCTCCTCTCAACGGGAGCCTCTACACCCTCCTGAATTTTAATCTCATTCTACAGCACATCATCCTTTTTTCAAGACAGAATGACAAGTAAGAGGAAGAAATTAATGTAAACTGGAAATTAGGTTAATTAAACCTAAGCAATTAGACTGAAGCTCAGGTGTACGCATTTGTTTTCCTTGAGAGATTGTGTACCCAGAATTGTGTTGCACCTGAAGAAGTTAGGTCACTCTAGACCTCACTTTGACATGCGAGAGAAGGTAAACAAGGAGAAATCGGCTTAGTGAGTTGTACCCAGCTGGGGTGTTCATAAACATCTATCTTAGCTCACAGAAAATGAAGACAAATTCCTTTTCCGTAGCTTGTGTATAACAGACAGTCATTTATAAATTATGTATCATTTTAAGACTGCCGGTTAGGAAACTTAAACTATTACAGTTTCATATTTGTTTTAGATTACTATAAAGGCAAGATAAGCAGAATCAAACTGGTAAAACTTTATGAGTTTGATACATTCCTCTTTAAGGCAGACTTTGACTGCACAACAATTTGTGCTTGTGATTAAACACAAAATAATTCAGGACTAAACAACACTGAAGCCCATACTAAGTACTCTGTAATCCTCTCCCCAAATCCTGTACCCATTAGATGAATGAGGAGGGCAGAGTGTCTCCAGAACATGGTGCGCATGAGAATACAAAACGATCCCACCACCTGCCAGGCATACCTAAACTGCAAGCACACAGACAGCATCATGAGGAGGCATTTGTCTTAAATTTTAAGAGTTAGGGTTTTGCAGTATATTACAAATATTTCTCTCTTTGGTCAGTTTGCACAAACTGATGCTATACTGGATGTATATATACATATGGCACAATTGCATGTATAGAGACAGCCCCAAACCTGTTTGTTTTTAATCAGAGTAGTACAGGTATAATGAATATGGAAAAGTAGTTTTCAGTTCTTGATTTCTTATTCATGGTCTTCTACACAAGTAATACAAATCTGTTTTGTGAAAAACCCCTTTTACATAAACTACTAATTGTTCCTGCCTTATGAGTTCAGAAGCTGTATTTTCAGTGGCTATTCTAAATAACCAGAGTATGAAGTACTTTGGCTGATTTTTAGATCTATCGAGAACCTAGAATATATACAGTTATTTTAAAAACGAACAAACAAACAAACCAAACCAAAACAAAAAAACAATCCCTTTTTCTAGTTAAAGGTTTAATTCCTGTCCCCACAAAATAAAAACCTCATACTGGAATATTCATAGTATTAGACCAAATATTGATGCTACAAGGGAAAGACAGCACGAAAAACTGTGAGGAACAAGTGAGGGAATAGGTAATGAAAGAATATATGATTAGACATGGAGAAAATAGTCTCCATTCTCTAGTACATATTATGGGGCCTCTTCTAGTGATTCACCCATAGAGGTTTCCCTAGTTTGGTGCCACATGCTCTGCCTTTGTAATGCTTCCCTTCCTAATGGCATTTGCATCCTTGTAGTAGAACCATCATGGCTACAGTCTGGGAACACCCACTCTGACTACCCCTCTAACACCTAAGTTGAGGATCACCTCCATGAAGCAGCATTCTTCTTCACATTGAGGCCCACCAAAAAAGGGAGGTAGTAGGCCTGTTAAACCTCTCAGTTGGAATAAACACACTGCTGGAAATCTTCTCTAAGAAAGGAAAATCATGTTCACTGTGGGCAGCCAGCCATTATTCCACATGAAAACAAGATTTGGGAAACCGTGGTGGGAGTGACTTGTCCAAGCCTGCAACACTCATGAACATCATGCCTTCAGAAAGGCAAGCTTCACTATTAGCACCCATAACCTTCAACAATTTTTACAGGATTTTTAAGTATTGCTACCCCCAGAAGGGATAAGAGGCTACCAAAACAAAATCAGGTGTAAATGATGGGAAGGATTTTGAAGGTGTCAAATATAGTGTTAGGCAGCTGTAGGGCAGCAATATGACATGGAAAGAAATGGATCAGAAAGACAGTTCCTGGAGTGCTAAATCTAAAAGCAGTGACCAGTGCTGAAAGACTTTCACTATCTATCTCATGTATCCTCTCTGATGGAGTCTGTGGAAGTAACGATGCATGAAAACTTGAAAGCTATAGATGTATATGGGTGAGAAGGGATACAAATCCCTTTTTTATTTTGTTTTATTTCAGTTTTACACCAAATTATGACTTAAAAAGGAGACATCTAAATGTCTTCCCTGAAAAGTCAGAAACATCACTAACAAAAGAAGAGTAAAAGAGTAATGACAAAATATATGTATGTGGGTTTTTTAGTAAAATGTTTTTGAATATATTTTTACTAACATGATTTTTCAACTCCAGATTAAGCCAAATTTTGTCCTTTGTCTAACTTCTGAAGTTGGATATAATATATGAAAAGGAAATACATGTTTTCTAATGCAAGAAAAACACTGAAATATGCATCACAAAGTATAGTAAACATGTCATAAACTATTCTTTTACTAAAAACAAATGCCAAATGTGACAGAGTAAGCTCTTTCTGCAAAATTCTGGGTTATGACTGTTGTTACATATTCACAAATCTGGCATTCTGAAAGTTTATTTTACTTTGTCATATGTACATTAAAATAAATAACAGCTGGTGGAGGCGAAGGATTGAATTTCTCTGCTTTCCCACCATTCCATTTTCATATTGCCATAAACTACTCTAGTTCTGTAAATTTTCTGTTACCTTGATGAATTTGTCTTACAATCTTTGCAAATAAATCCTGGGAATGCCATGAATTTTAATGCTTTTAAAATTATACAGCCATAGGGCTGGAAGGATTCTAAAGAGATCCAGCAGAGTCTGTCACCTCCCCAGTATACGTCAAATGCAGGACAAGTACTCCTCAACCAGCCTGAGAGTTACTGTCTAATAAAAAGATATTTCATACCCCTGAACAACCTGCTCCGCGATTTAAATTCTTGCAACCTCACAAAGCTTTCAGTAGCACCTGATCTAAAAATTCAAGAAATTGTTTCCTTTTGTCTTTCCATTAGTATAAGACTGTGCAAGCACAGTTAGTCACAGCTGCTTTTCTTAAGTAGCAGTGTTTTTACATTTGAAAACTGCTCATATTGTGTCCTCAGTATTTACACATCTTTGTTTAACAAAACCGGCACACAGAACAGAACACACCTGAGGCTGGGTGTTTCACACCTCTGATCACCTGTGCCATGATAAGATCTATCCTGTTTGCCAAAGTATCATGTTCCCAAACCCCATACAGTTTCTGACTCACTATTCAAAATAGATCCTTTATACTGTATTGACTCTCAACCTATATTTATCCACCCTGCATGACTTCTCCCATTTAAGCAAAACTCTGCACTTACCTTGACCAACCCTGATGTTCACTGACATTTTAGACATAGATTCCTATTCTGTCATCCAAATTCGTAATGAAAATGCTGGGAACATTTTGACAGATCTTCATGAAATGGGCAACTTACGCCAACTCCTTTAAGACAGTATTTCCCTAGCTGCTAAGAGCATGTCATGTATCAAGAACTTTAATTATATCATGACTACATTTTCTTTTATATCCACTAGACCAGGTTACCTGCCAAAATGAAAACGCACACTGTTCATTTTGGCCAACTTTTTACCAACCCATGTTGGCAGTTCTGACCCAGAATATTCAACAGAAAAGGAACCAAAGCTATTTTATTTTTTTTGGAGTAGAGAGGGAAAGAACAACCTTAAAAAAGGTAAAAACCCTGCACCTCCTATTTGGTGTGGCCCAACCATGACTTAACGGGGTATTGTTAGAAAGGAGTTGAAAATGTCGAGGTATCAGACCTGTGGGAAGCAAAACTCCTTGGCTGACATTTCTTCAGTAAATGCTCAAGCTGCTGGATAGCAAAGATGGTTTTCTTTTACAAATCCTTATTTTCCATAACTGGTGAGATTGCTCTTTCTTGTCATGAATGGATATCACCTCCAGCTCCCTTTTTAAAAATTACTTGACCAGCCTAAGCATTAACAAGTTCTTTGAATATGAGAAAAACTGGAAGCCAAATAAAATACTGATGGGATGTTGTGATGATCAAGGTATGAAAGATGTGCTCAGGGCTGAGAAGTGTCATGAATTCCTTGCATCAGTCTTCATTGACAAAGATGTTGGGAAGCTTCTGTGAACCCCTTGTAGCAGACATTAGAGGACCTAGATCAATTTGTGGTAGAAATGCAAGAGGTATTAGACTAAAACAAATTTGCTAGTGGATGCTGGGGAATTTGAGACGAATGGCCTACAGAGAGAGGCCAGGTTTGAAGACACTTCCTAGATAGCATCTAACACAGTGAATGTCAGGAGCAGAATACCAGTGTGATGAACCACTGCTGGGATATCCCTGTGTTCCAGGGGGACAATGAGGGCAACTGCATGTAGAATTCAGCACAGAAAACAACGATCTCATTGTAGACTTTGCCTTACTATAGTTGTATGAAAAAATTAAGCTAAAGATTATGAACACTTCATCTATTGGTATCTAAGATTTTTCTGGATCTTTAAGATGAATCCCTTTCCACAATCTACTTGTATTCCAGAATGACAGACGTTACATCTGCCACTTTATGTTAAAGAGGCACTTCTGACTTCACCATCTATATATACTTACATACTCCTAGAAAGACATTTTTCACATGTGTGGTATTGTCATCAAGGAAATAAATTAATACTCCTCTGAAGGCAATAGCCACAGTTATTTCATCTTGTGGACACATAATGAAGAGGACAGACAAAATTAGACTTCTGAAAGATTTATTTTTCCCTCTCATTTTTGTGTTATTAATTAGAACATGGGGTTAGGCAGCTACTAAGCCTGTTAATACCAGGCAGTTGTTAAAATTACCCATAGCACAGAGCTTTCATCTGAGTAGGGGGTACCTGCAGAATATTTGCAGCTGACTCTGCTACAGGCTGCCACTAGTCTTTACTGAAATAAAGGTCACCAAGCTTGCTTTAAGGCAGGTTAGTGATTTCTATAGAGACAGTTTTATAGCACTAGTAGCCCAGCTAGAGACCTACTGGCATTTCTAGGACAGAGTCAAGCATTTGTAAAAGTCGTGAGCTGTGTTAACTTCACCACACTTAGATAAATCCTTGTAATTTCCCACAGAAAGCACACAATCCAGATTGTGCTGAAGTTCAACTGTATACTGAAACGGAACTATGGTGTTGACAGGAAAGAGAAATACATTATACATTAAAAGTAAAATGTGTAACTTTGCAAAAACTGGTTAGTTGGCAAACTCCCTTTGAGTTTTACCTGTGAACTGCAATCATACGTAAAGTAAAATGTAGGAGATGACTGGTTTCTGATGCGCATACTCACTTTAGAAGAAAACAGTAAAAAAACCCAATTGCTCGTTACATTATATTGGCTTTGATACTATTCATTTTTTTTGAATCTTGACAGCTCCAAGTGCTCTGGGCTTGTAAATTAGGATCTTATGGGAAAGAAAAAATTTCAGTAAGAAAAAGACTGAAGTAACCTCTCAGAAGACGAGTGGGATACAAGATAGCTTTTATTGGAACTTTAGTTCTAAATAATATTCATTTCTCTCAAATTTGTTTCTACTTTGTGAAGGGAAGGATCATATCAAACGCATTACTGTACTGTTGTTACTCTGATGCTGCACGAAAGGTAGTACCTTTATAAATGATTTCTGCAGGTAGCACAGATTTGTGGGTTATATAGGGGAACAAGAATAACGTCGTACTGATGGCAACTGAAAACAATCAATATGGATTCCAAATCTTGTATCCAAGCAGAAAAATTGCTACCACACTCTACTGGTTCATTTGAGCTATTTCATGCATTCTCACATACCCCAAGAGAACAGATATAAGTGCAGTAGCAGACATTTATGAATTAAAAATAGATGATGGCTATTCTTTAGCATATTTAAATAACTCTGAGTGGTTGTTAAAATCCTGTAAGAGTGAAGCAGCAGTTCAGCAGGTAAACAAACTGCTCCTCTACCAGCAAGACCACTGACTGTAGGCTGAGAAAGTTGGGGCTGTTCAGCCTGGAGAAGAGAAGGCTGTGTGGAGACCTAATAGCAGCCTTCCAGTATCTGAAGGGGGCCTATACGGATGCTGGGGATGGACTATTCATTAGGGACTGTAGTGATGGGACAAGGGGTAACGGGTTCAAACTTAAACAGGGGAAGTTTATATTGGATATAAGGAAGAAGTTCTTTACTGTTAGGGTCGTGCGGCACTGGAATGGGTTGCCCAAGGAATTTCTGGATGTTCCCTCCCTGGCAGTGTTCAAGGGTGGGTTGGACAAAGTCTTGGATGGCATGGTTTGGTGGGCAGTGTCCCTGCCCATTGCAGGGGGGTTGGAACTAGATGATCTTAAGGTCCTTTCCAACCCTAATTATTCTATGATTCTATGAAACTTGAATTTAGTTGTCATGTAGTACATAGTTTTGCTTGCTTTCTGAGACCTGCCAAAGTTCCCAGGCAAAGGAATGCTACTCTGGTGTGATCAGAGAGGAGGATATTCGTGCATCTTGGTAAATCACTAGCTTTTCAGAACACCCCCATGTGAAGACAAGTACTGACTGAGTTCTGTACCTGAGATTTTTTTTTCCCTCTAGCAACAAATGTTTCATTCTCATAGTGAATCTGATGGTGATTTTGTTTATTTTTCAGGGTTAAAAAGGATGGTAGTTTTATCCCATTCTCCACATAAGATTATTACAATTTGGGTTTCTTGGCCTTGCCAGTGTCTCTTTGATTTACACAGGACTCTCAGTTCAAGCCCGGCATGTTTGATTATTGCAACACGTATGGTTAGTAACATCTGGTGTTGAGAGGCCTCTGATAGAAGACCATATGTGTTGCAAAGGATGTGCATTTCCGTTTCTTCATTGATCATCTTGCTGTTTACTGTAACTAGGAAACATGAACTTTCGGTAGACAGGAATTATCTTGATGAAATTTGAACAAAATGTAGACATCTTCTCTATGTGCTGCTATTAGAAATGCAACGAAGGCAGTTTGGCTCTAGGAACACAGAGTTGGGAGGAGAGGGGGTTGAAATCATTATACCTCTATGTGCTCTCTTAATTTAATTTATTTATTGTTTTAATCCACAAGAGAACCTAGTCACTTAGGCTGAATCTTCATTGCTTAAGGAAGTTGAGAAAGGCAACGTTATCCTAAGGTGTAGATAGTGAACGTCCAGTATTTCAATTAAACTGTA
Organism: Coracopsis vasa; assembly: GCA_026283785.1. Taxonomy (NCBI): domain Eukaryota; kingdom Metazoa; phylum Chordata; class Aves; order Psittaciformes; family Psittacidae; genus Coracopsis; species Coracopsis vasa. The sequence goes on along the minus strand of JANHGB010043403.1, from coordinate 11,287 downwards.
GTGCATTAGGTGAGAGTACTCTGTATTGTCAAGTGGAAGGATAGCCGGTCCTTCATTAAACTTCTTAATGTCCTTTTCACCTCTTTTGTTAATTCAAAATAACATAGACAGGAAATACCTCAGTATTCGCGCTTTGATGTAAGATGTTCTCTATACTATTTGTAAAACATTTTGAGAATATTAGTTGCTAAATAGAAACCAGTCATCAGTGAATCTCTGTGTTTGACAGGCTGGCAGCAAAGGACTTCTGCAGAGCCAGAACTGCAGCTGGTATTTGGATTTTTTTGTCAGTATGTATTTTATATATACACATACGTACACACATAAACACACATTTTAAAAGGTTAAAAGAAGATTTTATGTACTTAAAAACTTCTATTGCAGTCTAGGGAAAATGGACTGTTCAGAGGAAACCTAGACAAGAAACTTAAGCCTTATGAGATGCTTCATAAATGTTTTAAGAAATACTTAAACACTGGACACTTCTAAAAATCTGCCAAGGTACTTAAGTGTATTGTCCAAATCCCAGAATCCTGTGTAGATCTGGCCTTTAATTCCCAGCAGCTGTACTGCCTACACCTGCAGTACTTGGAGTATCTTGTTAGGTACTGCTTTATCTGTGAAAGATGATGATAAGTTTTGCACTTGTTCTAACCGGAAGTAACAGCCACTCTGTGTGTACCCCTGTTGTCTTTGTAACATCAGAAATGGAAATCTTTCAGTTGTTGCTGTGAAAAATGTAAAACTTATTTACATGTAGTTCTGCAAAAACTACAGTTGATGATAGAAAATAAGGTTTTTGGAGTTTAAGGAGAAATGAAAGGAAAACAGTTACTTTTCTTTAGCAGAACAGTAATTGCAAAACAGCCTGTGAAGTTCTGAACATAATTTGCAGCTAGATCTCACGCAGGCAAAGAGGTGCTTGGCTCCTCTTCTTCCCTCTGATCAGTTTCCATGCTTCTGAAGTAGCCAAACTAGGATCTGAAGCCAAGCTATGCAGGGATGGGCTATGATGTTGCTTTTACTGACATCAGTGTGATGTGCACAAGCACATTTACTGATGTGCTTGTGCTTCATCCAGATCTCTGCCATTTAGTAGTCAGTGCCTTGGTATTCAAGAAAACCGTGGAGTGGTGTTCCATGGCAGCTGAGCGGCATGGAACACTGCATGCAGTGAACTGTTTCTCAACTGCCTATGACTTACTCAATTAAGCATTTTCATTTAGAAAAGAACATAGTACATGTCAGTTGTATTTGAAGGAAATACTACCCCAGTTGAGCCATAATGGAAAATGAAGTCAGTGAGATCTGGAGCCAGGATATCAAATTTTAATCAGAATTTGTTGTGAAGCAACTTTGATAGCATCTGCAATTGACATCAAGTTCTCTAACTGGGCAGAGATCATTGATGGTGATGGATGCTTCACTTTAATAACTGGCATGCAGCAGGTTCTACCCAGTTTTCAATCTGTATTACCTGCTTGCCTTTTACTTTCAGGCAAGAATACTTTGAAGAGACATGAAGTAATTAGCTGCAGTCTCAGTATTAGCTTGCTGGGAGAAAAAAAATCAATAAATCAAAGTTTCTGTTTTTCCGAAGTGTCCTGGTTTCAGCTGGGATAGAGTTAATTTTCTTCCTAGTAGCTGGTGCAGTGCTGTGTTTTGGGTTTGGTGTGAGAATGATGTTGGTAACACACCCATGGTTTAGTTGTCACTCAGTAGCACTTACTGTGATCAAGGACTTTTCAGTCTCTCATGCTCTGCTGATGAGGGGAGGCACAGGAACCTGGGAGGGAGCAGAGGCAGGACACTGGACCTGAATTAGCCATAGGGGTATTCCATACCACAGCATGTCTTGCCCAGTATATAACTGGGGGGAGTCGGCTCGGAGCCGCCAGTCACTACCCAGGAACTGTCTGGAGGTGGTGAGCGATTTGGGTGTCTCTTGGGGTTTATTCCTCTCTCTTTTTCTTATCTTCCATTTCATTATCATCAGTAGTATTGTGGCAGCATGGTGCTTAGTTGCCAGCTGGGATTAAACTATGACACAAAGTGAAACTTTTAGCTAAGGAATGATTTTTTTAACTGCAGTGTTCAGAATCCCCAGTTAACAATTACGAGCAGATAGAGGGGAGAAATCACAAAGCATGTTGCACAACTCTGCTGAATCACATGTTGCTTTGGAGAACTTGGCCTTCATTAGTTCTTTTTATTCTAATTATTAGCTCCTTGGAGCTAGGGTTCTGATTTTAGTTACGCTACAGGAAGTGTAGTTCAGCTGTAAAGCTTATTTTCTTCCTAGGAATAACTAGGTATGGGAATGATTGTTTATTTGATAAGAGTACTTTTTATTAAATTGCTTGCATGTAAAAGTTGTATCAGTTAACTGAACTTAGCAGCTGACTTTACTGTTTTGCTACTGGATATGCATACACTTGTCTCTGCAGCCAGCTAGAGCCTGATGGATAATGTTTCATTCGCCTGATAAATTAAACAACATGTTGGAACAATACTGTTTACTTTTAATTGTAGTACCTGAATCTTTGCATAACTGATGGTGATTATCCTGGATATAATGCTTCACAGATCTTAAGTAGTGCTTAAAACCAAAAAAAAAAAAAAGGGGGGAGGGGAGAGAAGTATCATTAGAAATTCTTATGCTTCACATAAATGTCTGGCCTCTGATTTCTAGATGGTAGAAGTACCCTCCATCCTCTTCCAAATCTTTGCTGTTTATCATGAGTGTTAAAGTTCTGAACCAGAGCAAAGGGCCATGCATGTACCTTTTAGACAGTGCTTTTCCTTACGAGATTCATTTAGAAAATGTTACACTTGCCATACTGAACAGGAGAATTGAGCAATGAGAGGAAAAATGCTTTGTCTCCAGTATTGACTTCAGCAGCATTTCTGCAGACAAGTAGGAAGACAAAAAGAGATTTCCTAATCTAGCAAAGTATTCTTTTAGTAATACTGTCTTTCTTAACATGATATTGCACTGGAACCATGCATCATAGAATCATGGAATTATGGAATGGTTAGGGTTGGAAAGGACCTTAAGATCATCTAGTTCCAACCCCTCTGCTTCTGTATTCAGGTATTAGTTATGCTAGCAGGAACGTGAAAATGAGTCTTAAAACTAACAAATTGGAGAAAGGAACATGACATCAATTTTGGTCTCTAGCAAAAACTTCCTGATCTTTCTATAAAATGTTCTTTCTAGCTTCCATCATCCCTATTGTGCCAAAATGCAGCTTCACTCCCTGCCCATGATACATTTTCTGTTGAGGCCATCACTGCTGTAAACAGTCAAGTCTGCTATTTTGTGTAGAACCTGGCTTCAGCTGGCATCTCTGGCTATTTTTGTTGCACGAGTTTGGCAACCAATCCCAGGTAATATGCTGAAAACCAGATTCCTTTTCTGAAATGAAAAGGCATTTATACATATAGAAAGTCATCTGGAAGAGAGTTGCTCTTAAAATATGAGATGGTATTGATCAGATAATTGGTGATATCTTACCTGTAATGAGCAAGTCATCCCATAAGGACTTGAAATTCAGCAGAATCTGAGAGCACTGCATCTCAGCTTCTCTGTGTGCCCCTTTTACTCTTCGAAAATGCCATTCAAAACTTTGACTGTGTATTTTGTTCTGCACCCGTGCTGTAGGCTACCAAGTTTCATCATAGACAAAACAGGCAGTAGTTACCACCTAATATTAAGAATGTTATTTCTTTTTCTTTTCAGGGAGAAAAGGTTCTACTGGCACTTGAAGCTCATATTCCCTCACTCTCATGCTGAGTACACTTTAAAAGGGTAAAAGCTTGAAAACCAGATTTTTATGAAGTTTAAATTAGTCTGCTGAAATTGAACTGCAAAATATTTTGATCAGTTCTTATCTATTTCTTCTATTATACAAGGTAAACTTGAATATTATTTTAGTCTTAATTAAAAGGGCATTTGAATTTTTAAAAAAGTATTTAAAGTTATGTATTGACAAGTTGAAAGCTAGCAGGGTTTTCAAATCAGATTAAATGTTTGCTTGCTAGTCCTTTTCTCTATGTAAACAGAGCAGCTTCTATATTCAAGATGGCAATATCCCATGCACATAACATATTCTTGTCTCATGGAGCAGACATTCAGCAAGATTTGCCGTATCTCCTCACCTGGACACTGGAACTGACTTTCATGTAGAATGAAATGGCTGCATTGGTTGTTTTGTAGGAATGTCCACAAGCACATTTTGCAAAGGGCAAAAAATAAGCTTTTGTTGACAAATCGTATTTTCCTTGCCTGAAGGGGGATGAGAAGTATGCCCTTGTCTACTTCTAGGGCTGTAGGAACAGCATGTTTCTGCTGCAGGGTTAGAAACTAGAGATACACATCTGTTTACTCCTTGTATATGCCAGTGAAGTCCTGGTGTTGAAGTTGTGATAAAGCTGACAATTATCTATGCTGTATTGATACATATTTATGATCCTTCCATAAACTACTCAGTTGTGCCACTGTAGCATGCAAATATACAGCTTCCTCTAAGTGACTCAGATAGCAGATTTTTGTGTACCTGATGAACCATGTCTTACGTATTTGATTTTTATCTTTGGTGAAAGGGTGCCTGATGATAAAACACTTGCTGATATCCTTAAGCCGTACACTGATCCAGTGGAGTCAGATCCTGTAGTTTGTCAAAGGTGTGTATTGAATAACTTTTCTGGCTAGCTCATGTAGCACGCTACTAAAAGAGGGGAACAGTTCTGAATAAATGGTTTAAACTAGCTGCACTGTCAGCATGCAGAGCTGAGTTCCCAGTCAGAAGTACATCTTTAATTCTTGTGATTAAAACCATCCTAACATTCGTCAACCACCTAACCCTGGAGTACAGCCACCAAATTTAAACCAGGAAAAGATTAAGAAACTGACTCGTGGCATAAAGATCAAATAAAGCAACTGTAATTCTAAAAAATGTAACCATAATTAAACTCAGTGGGGTTGACAGTGAACCTTTTCTTTAGAGTAATTAGAAAAACATACTAGTAATTAGAGCCCTCATTTATAGGAAATACTTATTGTACATTATTTATCTCTGTTGCATATTTCTTTTTTTTTTCCAGGTTAAAAATCTATACAATGTCTCCTCAGTCAGATGTACAAGTTTTAATGAAAATAGAAAACAGGAAACAAAACTCTGTCAGGTAAGGTAGTTCTTCAGGTTGTGTGTTTAAGAATTGAAAATAGCAGAAAAGAAATCATACATTTCTTAGTCTTTTGTATTGTGACTGGAGATTACATAATCTCATGGATTACTCTTCAGTGCATAATTGGCAGCCATTTCATGTCACAGTTTTTTCTTTGTCTTTTTATGTGTCAGCACTGACATTTCTGTGCAATTACTGAGTAGTAAATTCAGCTCACTCATACTTGGACAATTTATGAAGCTAGGGCACTTAAAGCCACACTGGTGGAGTAGTGAGTGTGCCTGTACCTGAGCTGCTTCAGCAGCAGTCCATGCAAATGTAAGTGTCTGCAGTGAAGATAGGTTTGTATTAAAATGCTAAATTACTGTCTTGTCCAATGTTGGCATCCATTCCTCTGTGAGTGTTAACCTCCTCAAGAGAATTGAAGTGAGAGTTGAAGAGAGCTGGAGTTTTTTAAATCACTGCAGCAAAAAGTATGTTCTTACCAGCATCCAGCTACTCCATTTGAAATAACGCATTTTTCTCAAAGTTACTAGCTCATCACTGTTCTTGTTACCATATTTCTGGGTGTGGGCTTCAGAATACAGACTTGTGCAGAATTGTTTTCTTTGTTTCCAGAACAGACAACATTCTAGAGCTTCAAAAGTAAACTTTAGAGAAATATTTTTTTGTTGGTATAAATACCATTTTGAACACTCCACCCTCTTGTCATTGTTCCTGAAAAGGCTATGTATCAGCTTAATGTCATAGCTTATTGTGGTTGACCAGTGATTCCTAGTTAGGGTTCTTTAAAGCATATTCTTTTCTTCAAATGTAAGAAATGTAAATAACATGCTTCCAGAAAGCATGGTGTATTATTTCTAAGGGGGGAAAAGGTATATTGAAAGAATGGTAGTTGTAGCTGAGCTTCCTGTTTGTGCTGTGTTTTTCCCAGTACTACTCAAAAATTCATAACGTATTTCAGAATTTAAGCCCAAACTCTTTATTGTTTTGGCTGCTTTTTTTTTTCTTCTTCTTTTTTTCATTATTTGAAATGTGGATATAACATTTGCCGTCAGAGTTGTCAGCGAGAAACGTGTTGGGTTTAAGTGAAATTGAAGATTACAGAGCCATGGCTCATTTATGGAGGGAGAAGTCACGAAAGGCCAAAGCTTAATTACAGTTGAAAAGTGTTGGTTTAGATAACAAGAAGGGCTTTTTGAAGTGTGGATATTGCAAGAGGAGGTCCAAAGAAGAGCTTGACTGATACTTGCTGAAGGTGGTCCTCTAACTAGCAGGGATGAAGAAAAAGCAAACGCATCCACTGTGGTTTTCACCTCAGTCTTTAAGAATATTGATAGACCTTGGGCTGCCCCATCCCTTGAGTCAGAGGGCTACGAGTGTTAAGCAGACTTTTACACAGATTTCTGAAAGACAAGTGTCTGGATGTTTTCCATTTAGTTTAAGAATGGCAAAATTCTGGGTGTTTAGGGTGACAATTTAGAAATGCTGGTATTGTGAGTCACCCTGGAAAGTCCATTGCAGTCAGTTCCGTGTCTATCTTTTTACTTGGTTCCCCAGTGATCTGTAAAGGCTATTCAGCAGAGGCACTTTAGCCATAAAGGTTGTATGTTGCACCCAAGGAAAGAAGCCTTTCTAGAGGTCAGCTCCAGGAAATGAGATCAGAAACAATTTCTCATTTTTTAAATATTTGTAGCAGACTTTTCTGGTCATCTTTTACTAGCAGTATTTAAGATACATTCCCAGAGCATGAACAGCCTCTGTGCCCTTCTCAAGTAATTAACCCAAAATTCAGCAAAACCTGAAAATGCATTCAGTATGTAACTGCTCTGCATCTTCTTGCAGTACATGAAAGGTACATTCAGGCAATGATCTTAAACAGGTGTTTGTATTTTAAAAATCAATCATACACAGGTGAGTTTTTCCCTGGTATTTTAATATTTTTCTGATTTTCTTGTTTAGAAGGAAAATATGCTTTTGTAATAGAAGGTAAAGTTTACCTTTCAATCTTTTGAAGTAGAGTATGTAAGTTGCATAGAAGGCTTGGATATCAAAGTGGACTGTCTCTTGTGCTCATCAGTTTCTTTTGTTACTTAATGTTTTCTGAAATCTGTATGTTTCCTTAGCTCACAGATTTGTTGAGCAAGAACTCTTTTTCATGAGGTTAAATTAAATCCTTAAGTTTGAGCCTCATCAGTATTCCCAGAATCAGCTGTGTTAGCTGGTGTCAGAGTCACAGTAATTGGCATTTATCCCACTTAGTGAATGTGAAGTTTAGTTTAAAAGGAAATGTAGAAAGTTAAAATAAGAAAGTTTTGACATGAGAAACACAGTTCCTCACTTCGGACATTTTGTGAATCTGTTCATAGAAGTTGGTGGAGCAGACCCAGCTGTGACAGTGCAGACAGGTCAAGGAAGCAGAATATTGAAAGAAAATTCTTCTTCTGAAAGGAAAGAACAAAGTTTGTTTGAAGTGATGGGACTGCTATGTCTGCAGAAAAGCATCTTCTGTTGACATCAGCCGTGCGCCTGCCAGCAGACGCTCTCAGTGCAGCGTAGTTGTTGTGACAAAGGCTCTATGAGGGAATTCAGATTCTTACCATAGCTGCATTGCACTTAAGAGAGAATATATTTTGATTTCTTTTCCTTTTGGACACCCACACACACCCTCCCCAGTTAAATGAATTTGAGGTTATGGCTCCAGAAAAAAAGAGAAAGTGTTCACGTAGCAAAAAAGGTGTTATGAATTTGGGATGATAGTGTCAAAAATACATTTTGA
>JANHGB010043399.1:3982-34748 GCA_026283785.1 Coracopsis vasa | reverse complement strand
CAGTGCCATGGGTTAGTGGTGGCCTTGGCAGTGCTGGGAATGGTTGGACTGGATGAGCTTAAAGGGCTTTTCCAACCCGGTTGGGTTCTATGGAATTTTTTCAGTGCTGTCTGATCATCTCAGCTTTGAAACAACACTTAACTCTCCAGCACCTTCCGCAGCACTAAGGCCAGGGCAGTTCTTTCTTTTTGAACACATATTTTTGGCATTGTTCTTGAGTTTTCTGTAGCTATCAAAATAATAGGAAAGCTGTGATCAAGTTCTATAGGCAGCTCTGAACAGTCCAGACTAAACAGTGGGAGACAGGGAGAGGGTTGGGGAGTGTATTATATCTGCTTGCCTGCTGTCACTCTTCTTTGGGCATCCACAGACAATAGAGATGGGCCTCTTGGGCACTGTGAGCCTTCACTTTGAATAGGTTACACTGAAGAAAATACTATTAAATCAAATCAAATCCGAGTTCCCACATTACAAAATCTCAATAAGAAACAGACTGAGAAAAATCCCAACCAAACTGACAATTCCATGTCATCCCTCTACCTGCCTTGAACTACAGAGCCTTGGGCAACCTGGTTGGAACTGGATGATCTCAAGGTCCTTTCCAACCCAAACCAGTCTGGGATTCGATGGCAGGCAGGTCAGGGGACAGCACAAATCCAGTTGATCTGTTGAAGAGACACCTTTTATCACCCCTTCCCACTCTGGGCTATTCCCACACCACAGCATCCCTATCTGTCCATCTCACTTCAAGACACCATTATGTCTCTGCCCCGAATCTCTCTGCAAACTGAGTGATTCCCCCCTACATCCATATTACCTAAACCACCCCATTTCCCACCCAGCTACACTGTGTGGCCTTTGAGGACATTAGATATTTATGATTTCCAGTCATTCAGCAACCAGGAGAGTCAGAGCCTTAAAAGAAGTGGTTGCCCCCAAGGACAAGTCAGACCTACAGCCCCTTGGCAGTAGCTCTTGCATGCCCCAAGAGCAGCAGGGGTATTGCAGAAGTGCTGCTGTCTATGTGCACACAAACTTCTCCTGGGGTAATCCAAGATAAAATCACGGATACCATGCAAGGATGGTTCCTGAGGTTTGGGTCCTTTTCTGCTCTTGGAAGCCTCTCAGTTGAGGGAATTACATTTAGTAAGTCCCCAGTTTCCTGCCTTCTCCCTAAAAGTCTTCAGCTTGTGCTGTGGTGCAGACAGGTAGATAATACTAATGATTTCCAAGAGGTTTTTGAGGGTCAGAGAGCCCAGGTCACCAAGACTGACTTTTGGGTTAATACTAGGCAAAAGAAACCAAATGTCTTCCCTCTAGACAGACCCCTGCAAACAGCCTCAAGAGAGGTCATCCTAAGTACCCCTTCCTGATCTCCCACCTGGAAATTGATGTGCCTGTACATGGTGCCTTGATGGGCTCCGCATCTGGCACTCTGCTCACAAAATCCTCAAGCCTGGTTTGAGGATGCTGAACCTGGGCTGAAGCCACACAAGCAGATGTGAGCTTACAGGAAACCTTTATTCTTTCATAGATTCACAAAATCACAGAATGGTTTGGGTTGGAAAGGACCTTAAAGCTCATCCAGTTCCAGCCCCCTGTCACAGGCAAGGACACCTTCCAGTAGAGCAGGTTGCTCCAAACCTCATTCAACCTGGCCTTGAACACTGCCAGGGATGGGGCAGCCACAGCTTCTCTGGGCACCCTGTGCCAACGCCTCAGCACCCTCACAGGGAAAAATTTCTTCGTAATGTCTAATCTAAATCTCCCCTCTGTCAGTTTAAAGCCATTCTCCCTTGTCCTATGCCTACATTTCCTTGTAAAACACCCCTTTTACAGACTTGTTGTTGGCCCCGTTACACATTGGAAGCTGCTCTAAGACCTTCCTGGAGCCACCTTGTTTTCTCCAGACTGATCAAACCACTTCACAAAATTCCCTATTAACAACAAATAAGCATCCTTTAGGTGATCAGCAGTCAATAACATATTCCTGGAGGAAACTGCAGGAACATATTGATGCAGCAAATTTCTCTCTTCACCTACATATTCACCTTCCTCCTCCCCAGTAGGATCATTGATCTAATTAATCTGCAGACTTACTTTAAACATGACATGTATGTGGGCCATGGGATATTTTCTTTTGTTGAACCAAAACATTTTCTTAATACCACTTGATTTCAAACACCTCACTGATGGGCGCCCAAAGGCTTCTTTTCCCTCATTCCCCAAAGGCTTCCAACATGGGAACCCCAGGATGGAGCAGGCAGCTGAGGTCTGGGGCTTCTGCTCCAGGAGGAAGAAAGGAGTCAACAGCATAGGTGTAAAGCTCAGCAAAGTAAAAATAACCAGTGCAACTTCCCTGATCCCAAATGAGGATTCATCTCTAGAGGGATATTTTTATGAATTGCCACTTGCAAACACATTTCAGTTACCAAAAAAGCCCACCTACTTCCCAGAGGATTCTGCCTCCTGCAGCTGTGGCTCACCCCAGGAAGGAGCCCAAGTTCCTCACTATGAAACTATTCAGCCAAGCACTTGTTAGGGGGTCTCAAACAGGTCTTAAAACAACCCAAAACCCTCTGAAGTTACCATGCAAGTGCAGCCAGGCAGTTTCACCAAGCTTCCTAAGCAAGGTTTCCCCCATTTTAACAACACAGAGCTCATACTGATGCTCAAAATAAGATTCAATAAATCTGTGGATTAGTTGGTTGTGGCTTCGCTCAAAGACAACACCAGTTCATCCTGTTGTTTCACGGTGCAGATTTGAAAAGAGCAATCAGGGGGACTAATACATAAGGGATTTAAGTGCTTGGGATTTTAAAGTTCACTAAACACAAAAGTAATTAAAACCTACTGTTTCCAGTACCTGATCCAACACGTCACCGAGCTGCAGCTCAAAACTTGCCTTTTTATCTATGTTTCAAAGTAAACACTTGTGACTGATCCCTGTTTTATCCTCGCCTCCCACATTACCATATGGCTACGGATGTTTCAAACAGACATTACTCCAATAGCTCATTACTTACCATATTGCACTGGAGAAGAAAAGCTACAGACAGTTTTGACAAAAACAGCAATTGCCTAAAAATGTTCAGCATCACAGGCTTGTGTCGTCTTAGATGGCTTGAGTCTCATAACAAGGATTGGGGTTAATGCCGCACGTAGAGAAGAGTGAATCAGCACGGCTGCATTGACTTCACCACATCTCCAACAGTTCTAATCCTGCCTGATTTAATACAGGACATCTCCAGTGTGAATTTAGCACGTGTCCAGCCCAATAAAAAGCAGTATCCTCTCACTTCTCTATTTCCTTTAAGTATCACACAAAGGTAAGTCTTCAATTCACACATTGACCGGGGTGAACCTCCTACCATGACACAGCCCAGAGGGAAGAAAACCCTGCGGTCATTTATCCATCCCAGGAATATGCTAACTGCCAAAGGGGACTTTGACAGCTAAGGTGGGTTTTGTGATTGTTAAATGATTCCCCTCATGCACCAGTGAAAGATCAGGAGCTTTGGAGAGACAATACCTGGTTCTGGCTGACTTGCTTTTCTTTGGCAGAAGGAAATTCAATGGGGAGTGTAGCTGCAGTGTAGCAGCTCTGAATCTAATGGGTTTCCCTGTGCTACACCCAAAGGCTGATAAGACCTTCCTGGCAACAAGGAATAAACAGATTTTCTTCCTCCAAGGAAGCAGTAGACTGCTGCAAGCAATCATGTAACTGCAATTCAACTCCCTGTTGGCCAAGCCACATGAAGCAACCACGCACATTCATCCCCCCACAGCTGTGCCTCCCTGGTTGAGCCAAACACTTCCATGAACACCTCGAGCAGATACATTTCTCCCTATAGAACAGAGCTGATCTGAGAGGGCAATTCTACCAACATTAGCTTCTTATATTACAATAACCACCATTAGCTTCTTATATTACAATAACCCAAGCCCTTGTAAACACTGTCACCATGAGCTTAGAACAACAGCAATTGAAGGAGAGTCCCAGGGGGTAGAGGTCTCTAGCCTGACATACCAAAAACTTCCTTCAAATTGATTTTTTAAGGCCAGGTAGATTTGGGAAAGGGAACAAAAAGCTGCAAGGTGCAAGGAACAGGGAACACGAAGTTCACCCTGTGTCACCTTTCTATAAGATTCTACTATTTTGCCACGATTTTAAAGCAGATGAAGAACCAACATTAGTTATCAGCATAAGGAGGCCCTTCAACTGAAGTGATCCCAGTTGTATCCTTTAGAGGTGAAATTACACACTAAGTCATGCGTCCACCCATTTTTAGAACTATTAAATGAGGTACTTAATCAGCTATGAAGCTTGCTAATGAACATCAGGCCATTGCCCTGCTAGTCCACACCAGCTCAGAACACCTTGCAGTTCTGGCCTAGCCTGCTCTGATGTGGCCCTGAAAACACCAGTCCTTGTGCTATGAAGAGGCAGACACAGACTGGAGGCCCTGCTTCTGACACACGTCAAAGCTGCCAAGACCCAGCAACATGATTCCTAGTCCTTTGGCAGGCTTTATTGAAGAGTTCCTCTAGCAACATCTGCCTCACTAGACACGTATCTGGCAAGCCACTGCCACGTTATTGATAAGGAATGCCTGGACTTTAAACACAATGTCCAGTACCTAAAATATGCCTTAGTGTATATATATAATATACATATTATAAATAATATTTTTATATATACACCCCCCTACATGTATATAAATATGCATTAAAAATAATCATTAAAATCAGTATTTTGTGTCTTTGAAGGGCAGAAGGCAAGGCTGACAAGGAAATCCAAGTACGCTAACACAAAGCCAGTCCAACCTTGGCATACAGGGATGGCAACTCTGGCAACTAAAACAGATTCACTCTTTTCTGACAGCTAAGAATTTGGGTTATTTAACAGAAGATAACAAAAGAATAAATGAGGGTCCTTATTTTTAAAACACTAAAGGAGGTATCCCAAATAACACCTTTGAAATCATACAAGAAGGGCTTAAATCAAGATCTAGCCGCTTTTGCACCAGAGGTATTTGCCTTGCTAATACCTAGGACTCAAAGCATGTTTTGATCATGATAGGACCAGCCAAGCATTTGACTTCGAAGTACACTAAGCTAGAGCCTGCCCTCGGGTTAGATGCTCAGTGAAATTAAATACAGTACTTAATCAAAAGTTAATGTCTGTGACTCCTCAAAAGGTCAACCTTCTTGTGTGTGCAAGTTTGCCAAGTCAGTGGCTTCAGAAGGAAAGACTGCATTCTTCTCACAATAGTCTCTGGCATGACTTTCCACCCGAATTAAGAGTTGGTGATCTTTGTTACATACGGTATGTCAGCCCTGCTTAGGAATAAAAACAATTAGAAGCACTTCCACTCCCTCGCCTTCTCCCCTCTTGGATTTCATCTTCTTTGCAGAAGAAAGCCTGGGTTTGCTGTAACAATGCAGGATAAAGAGCAGGTTTCCTTTATTTTAGTCAAGGAAAAGGTTTAAAGTGTGTTGCTTTCTGTTTTCCAGGATAAACACAACATTCCCATGATCTAGACTAGTGAGGTTCCTGGGGGCTGGACACTGCCCAGTCTGTGGGAGCCCTGAATTCAGATGGGTCTTTCGTGAGGAGGTACAAAAGAAAGCACCTCCAACAGAAGCATGCCAAGACAGAAAGAAACCCAAGGCACTCTCACTACTACCAGGACCAGAGAAACCTTCCCATCTATAGTGTAAGTATCCTATAGAAAGCAAAGAAATGCAAAATCATCCCGATCATCTTTGGAAGAAGCTCTTGATGAGGTCAAACTGCACTGGGATTTAGGAAGGAATGGAGCTTTTTAGGAAGCACTCCATCCTCACTTTCCCTAGACAGGGACAGAACGATGCTATTTCAAGCTCTCAAGTTCAGTCTTGGTGACATCTGCTTACTTTCTTTAATATCAAGTGACATTCTACATTTCTCTACTACTACATCACAAAGATAGGAGAAGCTGTTTAAAACACTGGCAAACTCCCATGGAAGTTAGAGGCAGAACTTCATGAACTGATGATAATAAATACGCAGGTTGATAAGAAACTCATCTTTAATGTAACTGCTGCTCCAACTAGGAACCAGGAGAAACCAGCTTTGCCATATACCAGATATTATCACCACTTCTCTTTTCAGCTTCAGAAAAGCTCAAAATACACTGCATTTGTGCAATTTTGCACCAACACCTGCTTAACAAAGCCAGCAGTCACAGGGATGCAAGAGGCAGTGCCGCAGGTTATAGGAACCTGATTTTGTTCAGCAACAAACAGTTGTGCAACAGTTCATACGAAGGCTGTTTCCAGGAGCTATATTGTGCCTACGATTGTGACAATTCGGCTTCTTTTAACATCAGAAATACATCAACACTGCATTAAATCCTCTTCAGTACATTGCAAACCTCAAAAGAAATGGACAAAGATATTGAGGGCTTATTCTTTTCTTTAAATAACAAAAAAAATCCAGACAGCAGCCAGCTAATAACCTCCTAATAAATTCAGCTCTGCATTTTCCAGCTCTTCTTTCCCTCAGTCACACACCAAGCACTTTTATATGGTGCTTTTTGTACTATGAATTTTAATAAAACCAGCAAAAGAATTGGGGAAGAAGCTAATTTTTCTCCATGCCTCTGGCAAACAGGAAGAATTCAAGAATAAGTTAAAAGATATCTTTCTACTCCTGAAAATTCATTTTCCATAACAAGACACTGGCATCTTCCTGAGGAGCCTGTAATTCCAAGATAAAGATGAAAAGATGTTGTTTTATCATAATGACAAGTATCTGCATCCATAGTTATTTTGTGCTCCAACATCACCGTACAGTTTGTATTGTCATGGTACGTTGAGAAGTAGGAAAACATTTAGCTATTTCAATAACAAGAGAATAAAGGATGAAGTACCAAAGGGAAATAGCACAGCACAATCATTTCTGAGTATCCCTAGGAAAATATTTGACCCACATAGAGGAAACAGAGAATGTAGTTTGTTTCCTTGCAACGGCTTTTCCCATTTTCCAGTGGCCAGTCCATGCATTTTAATCACTGAGTACTACAGCTTTCTCCATCAGGCAGCCACAATAGGAGAGAAGCCAGAAGCTTCTGGGGGAGGAGGGAAAGACCCCCAAAACAACCAGTTTAGGATGTCTCAGGTGCCCTGATTACACCCTGCTTGCTGGTTTTACTGCTACCTGGCCACTGATTCCACCGCACACAGGTGAACACAGGGCAGCATTTTTGGGCAAGGCAACCCTGCAGACAACATAGAATTTTGTCCAAACCCAAACAATAGTGGGTAACTTCTCTCAATAAATGGCTTAATCACTTTCCCGACAAAATTCCGAATGGCTGCCTTGGATATGTCTTACTTGCCTGTTACACTGTTATATACATGTCAGATAGCATTATGTTAGTGGCTTAACTTCACCCTTGTTTATAAGCTGCGCTGAGGTTATCTTTTCACCTTCTTGTTTAAATAAATTCTGAATGTGTCAGTATCAGTGCTTCTACCACAGATTAATAGAATCAGCCAAAAGGATAGCTGACATTTTTGTTGCCATAGAAACTGGTCATGATGTTACACAGCTTGTCTAGTTCCTATTTGCCATATATCTAGCCAGCTTCTGAACGCGGTCCCCTTTTGTTTCACGAGGAATTACATTAAAATATAATTCCATCTTAGTTCAGTCCCCATTCTGCAGCAAAGAGGATTATAGAATATTAAGATACTTCCTAAGGAAAGTGCAAAGTGATGATAATATTGCTGTGTGGCTTATGTGCATTCCAGATTAAAAGGAAAAGAAAATACAAGTGGAGTAATTTATCCCAGAGCCCTATATCCCAGTTATCCTCCATTCAAGTATCCCCATCAGCTCCAAATAAACAGGCTTTTCTTCACTGAACCTCAAAGTGGTTGTACTTCAAATATGATTGTACCAAACAAAAATGACATTAGTGAGGATATGTTTTAATACACCATCAACATCTCTCTGCATAATGTGTAACCTTCTCTGTGCTGCTCTCGGGCTCCTTCTCCACACAGGCACCAGAGCCTCAAGAGAAAACCACTCACATAGAATTAAGATGTGAAGTTTCAGCACCTCGCGATGCAGTCTGGATGTGTATTGTGCCAGAGGGCACTGTACGCTTTGAGGAAATGCAAAGCAACTCAAGCAAGAACAATATCTAAGGACTCCAAACTGTCATGGTCCTCTCCTACCTCTCTGAGACATGCTAATTCCCATTATTTTACTCGAGCCCATTTGCTGATACAGGGATTAAGGTGAGAAATAGGTTTCAGGCAGTTCATCTTCCCTTCTTTTAACATTCATGAAAACAGAGCTGGAGGAGCTCAACGCCATCACACTGGGTACCACACAAGCAGACAGCAGCTCCTGCTCCAAAGGGACTTCTTCCAACCAGAACAGCAACATTTGGTCATCACCCAGAGACATCCAAACCTACATTCTGGATACTTTTATTTGCAGCTAAATAGCTATGTCACTGTCACCAAAATCTATCCCAGCCATTGCAATAATCCCAGCATCGTTTGATTCTTAACAGGGCCACTAAGCACCATTTTGGTTTGATTTTCACTGTTCAGATAAGCACATGCTACTTGTTTCTGCGGCCAGGGACTTCCTTGAGCTGCTCCCAGGTAGTATGGTAATTCATGAGCACAAGCAGACAGGAAAGGTCACATAGAAAATCCTCCCCATTGACCATACTTTCAAGTGTGGTCATCAAGAGCAGTTTCTCAGGGCTTCCCATTGTTGCAACCATGTGAGAAATGCCTGAAGAATCCCCACTACACACAAGGAGCCTCTGACAGATGTCAGATATGAAGCAAAAAATTTTGCCCCAAGCAAAGCACTGGATGCTTATGTGTGGCAAACCATGGCCTTTGACTCCAGAGATATCCATCCGTGCCTAGCATCAGCCTTTTATTCTCCCTGCAGTTCATAGTTATACACCCCTTGGGACACAGCAAGACCGAGCACATGCTCCTGGTGGCTTTCAGGGGTGGCTGCAGAGGGTCCCACAGAGCAGCTCTGTGCCTGCTGAGCAATATTCCTATTCCCTTCCCTGGGATGGAAGCAGAGGAGATAACCCAAGAGCCATGTAGAAGAGTAGAAGAGGTGCAGCAACATCCCCCCTATGCCACTCCAAAAGAAGTTAGCCACAAACACCAGATGGCAGGTGGATGCTTTTGAGGCTGTGTGATGTGGAAACATAGAAAGGCAAATTCATGAGGTTTATTGAACTCACAACCTGTCTGCACCACAAGAATAGCCCTATGAGATGGTAAATGCAATGCAAGGAGATGTGAGAGCTATAGACTCATACCACTGCTAAAAGCAAGGCACAGCCCATGCAGAAAGCACAATAAGCCAGTGTCATTCTCAAGCTTAAGCTAACAGCTAAAGAGATGCCCATGATTTTGAGCAGCTCCTGACAGGGAAACCGCGTTGGTCCAACCCCAACCCACTGGAGTTATTCCCATTTTATAACCATTACCCAATCACATCTGTCAAAATACTCCATTCTCATCCTTTGTACAGAATAAGAGGGAAGATGGGGAACAACAGGGCTTGTTGAACAATGCAAGATGCAGAGGATGCCGCTCATTGCCTTGAGTTGCCCGAGTCTGAGGATCAGGGTAATTTTGCATGCCTGGCTGCGTCAGCATGTGGAGTTATGCAATGTAGCAAGCTGTCGCACTGTACAAAGCATGACGTATCATCTCACTGATGCATGAAATTAAAAGGATGTGGTTTGCTGGGTCACCCACAGATAAACCAAACCCGATTTTCAGTCAATCTCCTTTTAATTACATTTAAACCTTACAAGATGGGGAGGAGGGAAATAAAGAAGAACAGATTTTTTAAGTACCTGCTCATCCACTAATGGTAAGTAACTCCAGTCAGTCAACGCTACAAGGAGGTGCAGCAGTGTGGGTATTTGCTTGAGGATTGTGACACACTGATGAAGTAGTCATGATTCTTGTTTCTCCCATTGCAGCAAGGCAGGCAGGGAGCAGAGCAGCCTTTATCAGGCACCCCAGGATGGCAGGAGGCTGCTCCAGCTGTCTAAGTTGCGAGTATTCACCTTAAGCCAACCCACACAGTGCTGGCACCAGCTGTTTGGGTCTATTTCCTCACACTGCTGAGGTTGGCAGAGATGGTGGAGATCCTCCCTGCTCAGGGCTGGGTCCCCCAGAGCAGGCTGCTCAGGGTGTTTGGGGTAACTCCAAGGACAGAGACTCCACAAACCTGCCTGAGCAACCAGCAGCTGGCAGAACAGCAGGAGAAAACGAGTTCTGGGGATGTGACACCACTTCTTTTAGGCAGAAAGCATCTCTGTTAGTAAACCTTAGTTGTGAGGATCTAGAGGGGAACCACATGCACCCCGGTGCTGGTTGGAGAACCTCACATAATTGAGTTTAGAGGTCCTACCGCAGGAGCTTGTTCTTCAGGTATGCAATTTAGCTATACCTGCCTTTGCCCAGGAAAATGAGTATTTTAGCATGCTCAGAAGAGCCCAGTGATAAGACAAGGGGGAACTGGCACAGGGTGCCCAGAGAAGCTGTGGCTGCCCCATCCCTGGCATTGTTCAAGGCCAGGTTAGACAGGGCTTGGAGCAACCTGCTCTAGTGGAAGGTGTCCCTGCCCATGGCAGGGGGGTTGGAGCTGGATGAGCTTTAAGGTCCCTTCCAACACAAACCAGTCTGGGATTCTGTGAATGTAAGCATCATTTCTAAAGTCCAAACATACATTCTTGCAGCAACAGAGATAGCAGCAGGTCAGCACGCAGCAGACCGAGCTTCAGAGCTGGGGTACAGCTTCACTGCAGCAGTAGTCTGCACATTCAGAAAAAGCAACCTGCTCTCAGTCACAGCATAAACCACAGTTGCTCTGAGCTCAAGACCTGGAAAATCAGCATTAAAGACAGGAGCCTCGTGTCTGGCTTTGGGGAGATTCCCCATGAAACAAGGACAATCACCTGGCAAGGCTGCAAAGCATTGAAGTTGCACTCGGCAAACAGGCTTCATGTGTAGTACAAACAGGCTGCAGACTTTAAAGGTTATTTAGCAGTATGCAACTGAAGGAAGCAAGTCTGACTTTGGTGGAGGTTGTTTTACCCCCTTAAAGCAAGAGGGAAGAAGGCAAAGAGTCAAAGAGCAAAAATGAAACTTCTCCAGCTCTTTTTGTAGGGAATGTTGGACTTTGCCCAGTTCACGGCTGAAGGTGCAGTAGATTCATACTTTACTTCCCTGGAACATGAATTATTCCCCCACCCCCAGGAAAGGAGACAAGAAGTAACACTTACATTATTTATGACTGCAGTAATCTGTGAAGAGTTTCAGAACCTACTGGGTTTCACTTCAGAATGAGGGTGGGATGCGAAAGGTATCCAACACTCATGTTGCCATGGCAACAACTTGTTGCTGGATGTAAACATAAAAATGCTTTCTGTCACTCTGGGAATATAAATCAATAATTGCCAAGGTAAAATGAGAGTTTGTTTGCCATATCATATGCATGTCATTTGTTCACACCTACATCATTAAGCCCTGTGATCACAGTGGAAGCACGGCTGCTCTCCATGGGTGACATGAGCCCCTCAGAGCTGGGACATCACAGGATCTGTGCATACCTTAAATCCTGTTTTAACCTGGTCTGTGGAGCTGAGTGGTCTGTGGTCCACACATTTCCTTCTGCAGCACGGAAATGATGGGTTTGGTCATCCATTTTGTTGTATAAGAAAGGTCTTATTTACTCACTGATGTCCTCTTTTGGACATCAAATAAAATATATAAGTAAAGAGTAAATAGTTTTGGTTTGGAAGTAACTAAAGTCATTAACAAAGCACAGACAAATAATATTATGAGAGCCTTGTCATAAATACAGTACATAATGTACATAATCTATACTTTTACCACTCACAACGGAACTGCTGCTCAGACTAGTGCAAGCAGTGATCCTTAGCAAAATCATGTTCTTGGGACTAAGAGTAGGCTGCAATACATGCACAAAACTACTTACTCCATGCCTATGAACCACACAGATCCCTGTGTAACTTGAAGTTTCCCAAAAGCTAATTAGAAAGCAGGTAAACTTAAACACAGACTCCTAGAATGGTTTGAGTTGGAAGGGACCTGAAAGATGACCTAGTCCCAGACCTCTGCCATGGACAGAGACACCTTCCATTATGACTTTCTATGACTTACAGCAAATAGATATAGATTTCTATTCTAACTTAATTTTCTATTTCCCTCCTCCCTTCAGCAAATAAACCAGTTCAATTTAAGGAATATAAAAGATGAATCAAGCAGCACTATTGTAGAGTCAAAACAGCACCACATGGGACTCGAGGAGGTGGCCCCAGTTTTAAGTCTTCAGAATGAAGTTACAGCAGGGTCTGCTCCACCCCATACCAGTCCATGACAGAGGACACAGGAACAGCTTGACACCACTGCTACTTGCTCTCACAATGTTAGTTTGGCTTTACTCCCTTGGGACAGATGACAAATACCCCTTCTCCTTGTGTCCTCTAAACAGGCCCTTCACTAATCATCAAACATTTCCATATCTCAAGTGGAGAATTAGGAGGTTAATGAATATGCAGAAGTCACGTCTGCAGCCTAAACATACAGGAATCATTTCAATGAGTTCTGTATTTATAGCAAGAAGCTTCTATTATTAGAAACATAATTAGGGCCTGAGATTCATACACAAGTCTAATGTACTTGAATGAAAGAACAAGCAAGTACCCCAAAGCAGAATTTATCCTCCTGCATCCAGATAAAAATACACTGGGTCGCTGGCTGGATACAATTTTCAATAGGAAAAAAAGAAAGAAAAGAACCAAGTTTAATGACTTCACCAAGTAGCTAAAGAAATTAGTTCTTAAAGCCCTGAAATTGCTTCGCAGCAGTGCAATTGAAGGGAAAACTATAATGTTTTGGCCATAACTGATAATCAAGAAAAACAGATTAATGGCTTTTAGAATAATACAGAGCAATAAAATATGCAGAAGCTCATTAATATATTCATTATGTAAGAGGTTGTGAATCATAAGCTTTTGTATGGTTCGAAAAGAAACGCCAAGCAAGAGGTCTGGATTTCAATAAAGCACATAAGTAGCATTTAATATGACGCAAAAGCTATAATATGATAAAGCGTATCCCTGTCTTCCAAAAAATTCCTTTATAATGGAACATTTCTCATTTCAGTTACTTTATCCGAGATAAAAGCCATAATCTATCACATTGAGCATCCACTTTAAAGGAAACCTAATAAAATGTTATTTTAAACAATGCCCATTTAGCCTCCTGCTAACACAGGAGATAACACTCACTGCATGTTACAGCACTCTGGTTTCCTTCGGTTTTAACTCAGAATGACACTAGATTTGGCTAATTTTGAATATGGACTTCAAAAGTGGTCACTTCACTTCTGCCATTTCCACACTAATAAATGCATTCTGAGAGTTGAGAATGAATTACCAAGCAGAGTTTGACTTCTGGCTAGGAATCTTATTAAAGCACAGCTTCAGGGAAAGGTTTTTAATGCAGCAGAAACTGTCGTGGCAGTTGTTACAGATGGTGTGGTAGTTCCCCCTCATTTTTTCCTGCCCAGTTTCAGATTAAACACAGGGTATTGAGCAGTTTCTGCAAAATGAAGGAACCCAAATCCTTCCCCTGCTATTCTCCATCGCGCAATCCCATTATTTCTTGCCTCATATATACACATACACATATACATACACACACACAAGCCTATTTGTTTTCACTATAACACCATGATACCTCATTCCCAGAGGCTACCAGCACTGGAAGCAAGACAGGCACGGAGCAAATGGCTTCATCAGACCACAGGAGCCTACCAAGAAGTTCACTTGAGCTGTCTTACAAATCTCCACATGTGCTTGGACAGGAAAGCACTTGGGACAAGGAATCATAGATTCATCTTAAAACCTTGTACTTTCCATAGCCAAATCTTGTCTAGGTTGATAACTGCAGCAGCTTTCATGCTAATTGGTGACATTTCCTTTGGGACATCACCATTGGTTGTATATTAGTATCAGTGGATGTAAACCAGCTTGTTCTTATCCTTGTGCCGTCTGTCAGCAATAACGAAGGTGGGAATTACCAGGGCTGTCACTGGATTTGCTTTTGTTTCCTCTACAAGTGATTATTAAACACATCTTTTCTGTGACAGTGACACTCCCACTGCCTTTGTCTGCAAATTTGTTAAGGTATCACTAAAACAACCATAGCAAAATCTAACAGCACAGCTGAGGAGCAGAGAAACAGTTCCTTGACATCCACATCCACTTTCTTAACAACAGCAAACCACCATGGCGAGGTAATGCAAAGCAGAAGCAGCAGCAAAAAACCAGCACTCCAGAGAGAAACTCCCCACACCAATCCCCAAGACCTGATGAACAAATGTTCTCCTTAGGAAACACATTATGTGAGATCCAACACACACAAAACATGAGGAATGGTCTGGAACTTGGAAAAAAAGCAGAGCTATACAGACTGCAAAGAGATAAAGCAACTTTAATCCCTACTTTTAGGGCTTTGATCTTCAACTCTCAGCTCTCCCCACCACCACAGCTAAGTGCATCTCTACACCTTTATCCATTAGAGCACAAAGAAGCTCATCTCTGACTCACCACCAGTCCTGGCTGTAACCAAAGGGATGAGGAACACAGTTAAATGTCAGTGATACAGCTCTTAGCATCCAGAAAGTAGCTGAACTGCTGCTTACAGAAATATATTTGTTAAATAAGTGATCATACAAGTCTCTATACAAATACATTCACAATTCACCTAGATCAACATCATTACAACACCCACCCTTGCTCTAGAGGACATATGCACTTCTATATCATCATACCTCAAGAAAGTACATGAAAGTACATTAATTAAAGAGAAAACAAAAAAGTACCTCTTTACATTGCGAGGCTGCTCCCACTCTCAGCATCCAAACTGTTAACTGATTTTATCATAAAGGATAAAAAAAGCCTATTATCACTCCAGCTATTTCACAGCAACAACTCAGTTTTTCCTCTGCCTGAAGCATCCCAAAGCAAACTGGTCACAACCAGAACAGGGGGAGCTGAGAAAGCCCCTTCCTCCTCAAACGAGTTCATTGCTCCCAGCTGAGCTCCTACTGAAGCACTGGGGAGGCTCAGGTGGGGCTGAGGTCTTGCAGCAGCCATGACCCCATAGAACAAGGCTGGTTTGCAGCCCCCACCATGAGTCAGCACATTTGGTGGTTATTGCACACACATGGCTCTGTGACTTGGCTTGCAAACGAGGTCTGAGTGCTATCACCTGCATCCTATCTCAAACCATTCACTGCTATCACTTCAGCCGACAAATAATGCCCTGAACTGCAATTCCCTTGGTGGTTAGGGAAATAGGTTTGTTTCTTTTTTGGAGCTTGGTGAGTCCTCTTGAACATCTTCAACTACCTGGGATCCCACAGGAACTTCACTTTTCAGTTGACTGCACACACCAACCAACGTTTGTTTCTTGGAGAACAAGACTTGTTCCTGTGCAGAAAGAGATGCACATCCATGGATCCTGTCCTCACCCATCTCCTTCCACAACTGAACATTATGACCAATGGCATCTCACATACATCTCCCTGGCTGCACTCATTGTGTTCTTACACACGTGCAGGCTGTGGGGTGCTTCTGTGCCAGGAGGTGAGCTTGAAGGACTGACACCTAAACTGTGATGAAAGACGAGACCCTCTGTATTAGTGTCAATTGCTGCATCCTTGCAGGGAATCACTCCTCAGCCCCAACCCAGCACCCAGGAACCCAGCCTCTGCCCAGAGGAGCTTTCCCCCACTCAAAGACCTGTTCCTCCAGCAGATCTGGAAGGCCCAGCAGAGGCAGGGTCACTAAAACCTGTGCTGATACCTTCATAACATGTCACTTTGTGACAGGCCCTTCTCACAAAATGGAGGAAAAGGATGTTTTTGTGGAAAGACTGAAAATGTTGATTCAACCAACAGCTCAGTTTGATGCGAGACATCTCAGAGTGGCTCAGAAGACCACAGCATATAAAGAATGCAAGATGGCTTGGGACAACAACCCGGTAACATCTTCCATAATTTAAACAGGGCTGAATAATTTCAGTGATAATAATTTATTCACCAGCTTCAGCCCCTTTAGCATCCATAAATTGCCTTGTAACGAGTTACAGCATTCATAGATTTCTTGTTTCACTTGCTTTTCTTGCTCTGAAAATTCTTCTCAAGCAATTCAGTGTAGCGGAGCTGCACTAATGAGCTTTGTAGCCAAACAAGTGGCACGTTCCTGTTTTGGTTTTCTGAAGGCTAAATTGTAACTTTGAAAAACAAAACAGAAATGGGCTTTCTCCTGTGCTCACTGAAAAATCAACTCTCTGCAACTCAGCAGCTTCCTCTCTCCAACAAGGACCAGGATAATCCAGCAGCCATCACACTGCATAGTCCTGCTGTTGCCCATGGGGGCCACACTGGAAGCATCTTCCAGACAGATTTCCACCATCATCTCATAATCTCTTGTATTAAATGGTGCCAAAAGCTCATGTGGTAACTCCAGCATCAAGGCTGACTTCTGACTCCCCGTTTTCTACAAGGGTGTCCAACATTCAGTAATGACTTCTAAAATAGATGGGGTTTCCACCAAACCTGTACAGAAGCTGTTCAACTGGTAACTGCCTTTTTAGCTACAACATCTTATGTAACCCAGCCTGGTGATGCCAAGGATATAAGAACCAAAATCAACAGAGACTCTGTAGGAAGCAGAATAAAAGTTATCATTCCCAATTATGTCTTGCCTGGAAATGTTTTTTCCTCTGAAGGATTTCTAAAGTGGATATTTAAGGTAAGGACCTAAATTTTATATGCAAGTGTCTAAGTACCTAATCCGTTATTCAAGGGAGCTCAACGCTCAGTTCATAACACCAAAAGCTGGTCAGCGCTGTCGTTGCAGGTAGATCTGTCTTCCTTGGCTGCTGAACCAGGAGGAGCTGCACCTGGAGCTGCACAGGAGGAGACACTGCTGACCCAGTGACCAGCCAAGACATTTGGACTGTTACTACCCCTCCGTCTGATTTCCTGGAAGGCATTACCCATGTAATGTGCTGCTTGCCCCGTAGGTATTCCGCTGGCATCTCTATATAAGCTTGGTATTGCAAGGTCCTTGAGGGACACAAGTCATTAATAGAAACCTGAAGGCTGCTAAGAGCAAATTAATAGACATATATATTTTATACATTCATCAAGAAAAGGAAATATGCCTGTGCAGCCATGTATACAGCTTCTGCTGGAAGCCAGGGACAAGTGTTACTAGCTTAGACTCGGATCCAGATATGCCTCCACATTTATCATCCTGTCAGACACATACACCTCCAACTGTGTAAGTCCCACAGAGAATCCAGCAGGAATTCAGGTGCAACAGAACCAGCACAGCCGTCAATGAGAAATAGCAGCAGGAGTTTGTTCTGTCTCCTTTTAACACCACGTGGAATCACAGTAAGACCTCCCGCATCAAAGCCATGCAACCACTGCAACTGCTGTGACTACATGGAAATGACCACACACATGACCTGATCCTTTAGCAAGCATCAGGGTTTTCCCAAACAGTTTACTTTGGTCCATGAAACATATTTCATACAGAACACGGAATTAGAAACAATAATATCAGCCACTATCTATTATCAAGCTGGAGATGGGCAGGTGGCACAGACATAGAGGTGATGGCTTTTGGCTTAGAAGTAGCCTGAGAAAGGCTTCTGCCCTTGAACATGCAGATGCTGATAATGGCTTACCCTCAGCATCTTCATGACTTCAAAGGCATTTCCGAACCTGCAAAGCTCAAACTACACTTCAGTACTGAGGGGTAGGTTCAGACTAAGTTTATTTTACTGATGGGCTGTGTGAAATATTTATGCTATCAGCAGTATTGCAGGTAGTCCATGACTCGGCTGTCTCAGCTCTGGGACATTCAGTATCCTTCAGCAGTCTCTGCTAGGACTGCTTCTCTTACAGCTTCTGTACCTACATTTCCATGTGTGTAGTTCCATCAGCACGGAGCTACACTTGATTCGGTAATAATAATACATGTTCCTATCCAGAAATTCTCTGTCTATAAAGTGATTTCCTGCAGTGCCTTCTAATCTGCAATCTTGCCCCATACAGAGGCAGAAAGGAGACAGTGAATCTGTGGTCTAGATCCTGGTAAACTCTGATCAGACATATTTTGGTAAGAAAAGCACAAAATAACTCATCACTGAGGCTTTCAGGAACCTCCTCCTCTAATCCTCTATTCAGATAATTTCTACCAGACCTGCTCTATTAAGAAGGATATTCAAGGGAGGAAACCCTGATCATGATGCTGTGCTTTGAAGGATGGGAACCACATGAACTGGAGTTCTTAGAGAAGAGAATAAGGTTGAGACGGAAGAATATCACTTAAAAAAACAGGAAAAGGAGACCTCCAGTGCTTCTTGTGGGTTGGAGAGGATTTCATTCTGACCAAGACACAGAATGTCCCAACACAGGACATCACACGTGGGCACTGACAACAACAGATACTTCTTCCCTCATGTAACAGTTTTATTCCCAGCAAAGCAACCCATGTGTGTGTAACCACCACAGCTTGTTCCTACAGGAATATTTTGTTTTCCCTTAAGGGTTTTTTGTGGGTTTTGTGCTTCTTTTTAAAGGATCCCATCATCCTGCTCCGTGACTTGTTGCCTCTGGCACATATAGAGCCTTTGTGCCGTGGTTTTAATTTGCATTCCCCAATGAATATATGATTAGCAATTGCACTTATAATTAGTAGTTTTGTCATTTAAAGTTCACCAGTTTCGCAGCCAATTATTGAATAAAAAGCTGTTTATTATTTTCAATATATTATTACTTTATTATGGCTCATTGCTTTAAAATACTTAGTTGAATCCTTTGCAGGTCCTTAAACACAAATATGGCAGCTATTAGCAACCTCTTCAGTCAGGCATAAAATTGTACCCACAGGCCTCATAAACAACAGAGTGCTTTGGAGAGATTAAATCAGTGTATACAGCTGCGAGGGAGGCCATTAGGAAATACATTCTCATTCTGCCTTAGTGTTATTTTGTTTTGCCACTGTGCTCTTGTCAAATCTATCAACTACCTGTGCTCCCCTCTCCATAAATAAGGGATGTCACCTCACCAGGTCCATCCATCAGAAGCATTTCAGTCAACATACAATTACATCCTGAGGTCTCCTGCTAATATACTAATTTCTATCATTTGTATTTCAAACAGGACAAGCAGAATGGTGAAGAGTGAAGCTGTGCTAAGGCCAGAATGATCTATCTATCTCCTCTGCCACTGGGACAAGCATTGCAGCTCTTAGTAAAGTCTGTGTTTATGTTGGAATCACAGAATCATGGAATGGTTTGTGTTGGAGGGGGCTTTAAAGCTCATCCAGTTCCAGCCCCTGCCACAGGCAGGGACACCTTCCACTAGAGCAGGTTGCTCCAAGCCCCTGCGTCCAACCTGGCCTTGAACACTGCCAGGGATGGGGCAGCCACAGCTTCTCTGCGCACCCTGTGCCAGCGCCTCAACACCCTCACAGTAAGGCACAAATACACAGTATAAACATGGAACAGTTGTTATTCCTGAAGCACATTTTCAGGTCTGAACTTGGCAAAAATGTCATTCAGTGCCATAAAACACAGAGCAAGCTGGACTCGGGATGTAAGAACTGCCTGCAGCCTGCTGAGTGCAGAGAAGATACCTGGTGTTGCACGTGCATCTTTCCCTCTCACCCGCTGCAGTACTGCAAAAATAAGATGTGCTGAAAGACAGACAAGCCGATAATGACAGGGATCAATATTTCTGCTGCTCCTGGTGGAATTCTCCTCTCTTTCCCATCCACCAGATTATTTTCCCTAAATCTGTAATCCCCTTGAAATCATCAGGTGAGCCATTTTCCCATTATATTCCAGACTCAAGATTGCCAAGAGCTCCCTGCAGAGCCAAAGGTAAGTGTGCCATTTGTTAAAGGACAAAACAAGCTCAAACGAGGAGGAACTTGTATGGGAAGTAAAGAATATGACACAATTATCATGTAAATTATAGTGGCTGCTTTAAATCCCCTGACAGCGAGACATGAGGTTATTCCACATGTGTCTAAGGCAAAGGGAGAATTGGTTTCTTGCCTGGAGACAAGAGAGTAATATTAGAAGAAAAGAAACAAGAAACAACACAAAACAAAGCAAATCTATCTTTGGTGTAATAAATATTGGCACTACTTGACTATTACCCATGTAGTCCTTTCTATATTGATATGCAAAGTTGCAGATCCTGTGGTGTAACATTCATTGTGAAAAATTAAGGTAGCAAAAGCAGTAAAGGCTAAGAAAAACTTGTGTGAAATACAAATAAAGAGGCATATTCTGCTTATTTAATTAGGCCTCCTTATCTAGTTTCTCTTCTCCTTTCTGCTCTGAAACAATGCTATAAATGAAAGAATAAGTAATTCAATAAATAATATCAGAAGTCATTTGAAATTAGAATTAGTATTACTATTATCCTTCCCCTATCTGCTGCATGAAAAGTTGTACTTGCAGGCATTATTCTCCCCATTTCCATGCCTGGACCCTCGTGGGACCTGCAGCTCTGTACCATGCATCACATTCATCTTGATGGACTCCCTGGGATTATCTCCTAGGATCTAAGTGAGGAACACAATGGCTTTCAAGCCTCTTATCTCTTGCCTTGCTTTCCTTCCTTAACCTTTTCCTGATTTACTCTGGCAAACACTGCACTTAGCCACCCTTGATCTAATCAGTTGATGTTAGATCTAATACCCATCCTTCCTTAATGTCATTTTCTCTTCACAGGCCAACCACACGGCATCAGCCAGGTCTAGTTGGCCGTAGCCAGCTTCTCTTTCTAATTACACACCTTGTGAGCTGCAGAGGGAATTCAGACAGAGCTGGTTTAACTCTGCATTACACATAATCCACTTTTACAGCTGAAAACAAATTCCATCTATTAAAATATCATCAACTACTCCATCAGTTGTGCATCACGTGATGTATTTCCTGTATCCTCCCATTCAGAAGAGCCAGAAGAAAATTAGACTCGTGGCTCAGGATCAAATGCCAAGCAATTCCCAAAGCTCACCATCTGTCCTTAGGCAGTTCAAGAGCTAGAGAGAAGATCCCAATTCACATTCATTAAATTTAAAGCCACCTTTGAAGTTTTGGGTCTGTCCGTGCAGGACATGGACCCCACAAAATAACTGCTTTCCAGATCCTTTGATATGGAAGTACTTGAGCTAAGCACCACTTTGGGTTCATAACATAACATTAAGCTTCTTTTATTATTATTTTTAATATGATACAAAACTGTAGTATCCAATGAAAAAGACTGCTATAACTTTGGTGTATCCCAGCCTCATTTTGCTAGTTTCAGAACAATTTGAATCCTTCCTAGCTTCTTTGTTGTTCTTTCACCTCCATTCTACATACCTGCTCGAATCGAACATAGTTACGCTCCACCTAACCATCCCTAAGGAGAAATTTGAACCCAGGTAATTGTCACATGGAGAAATCCTTCAGGAGATGACTTCAGGAGATGAAAACAAGTCAAAAAGCAGCCAATAGTACTCAAAAGGTTTTCAAGTCAACAGTATTTTACAGTATTCCCACACTCTTGTTCTGACATCTGCAGACTGTATTATTGTGGGTTGCCTCTAAATGACTGAATGTAAAGGCAGGGATAAAACAGTCACAAAACTGAGTTTCCTAGGTGAAAGATAATAAGAAAGATTAAGTCTTCAGATCTTACTAATGTTAAGTTTCCAGTAGAGATTAGTCAGAAGCTACTGCCTGTTCTTATGGGTGCTGTGTTCTTACGGATAGCAGATAAGAAAACACACTATTGCTTCAGATCAGCCCTCCACCTCTCCCAAAGTAACCTCTTCCATGTCTTAAAATGCCACCACCCTGCTTGGAAAGCTTATCTGCATGAATTGAAAATCTACAAATCAGTATCATCAAATGAGGACACTGCAATGTGATAAGGAAAGAATGAAATCCCATTCCACAAGAAGTCAGTTAACCTTATGCAGTTCAAATGAACTCGGTACTGATAACATTTAGGCAGATCCAGCCATACTCCCCACCACAGACAACTAGGACTGTTTGCTAAGAATTACAGCATCCAATCCATAGAAAACACTATCATCTGGAAGTGAAAGACTTTGAGCTATGTTTCTGCCCATGGCAGGAGGTTGGAAGTGGATGATCTTAAGGTCTTTTCCAACCCTAACTATTCTATGATTCTATGATTCTATGTTTGTTTGAAACAGCAACAGCTCAGCTTCTCTGGAATACATGCAAAGTTTCAAATAAAAAGGAATTTAGATGTATTTTGCTAGTAGCTCTGCATGTAAGATTTCAGATGTCCATACAGCATGCTGCAATGGGCAGAACCATGTACCTTCTGTAATACTGCATTTCCTGCTAATGCACTGGCAGGTCACTTTATCCTTTAGGTTTTTTTCCTTTATTATTATTTCCACAAGCTATTAATAATTTGTGTATTTCTTTTAGAAAGCTTGGCCAATAGGTCTTTCCTTATACCTAAGAAATAAATCAGTGTCTCTAAATCTACATGCTTGGCAGGTCTCCTATGGCCATGATATACATGTTGGGCTGCAGGACTGAGGGGAGAATGAAGGAAAAACACTTACCCAGAACAGGCACACACAAAAAACTACTGATTTATGAATGCAACACTTGGAAAGTGTTGAGCATGCAAATCAAAGCCGCCTTGGAGCAAGTTCGTTTTATAGAACCCACATTTGTATGGCAGGTTAATCACACTGATGCCGACACAGCAACATCAGGGTAACTTTAATAAAGGTTTGGGACTTTCTTTTTTTTAAAGGTATAGTTCCATCTCATTTGGGTCTAAAATTTAGATTTGTGTGGTTTAAAAGGTAAAGGAATGGTCAGAAATAAGTGGTCAAAATGAGAAAAACCCCTCTGGATGTAATATTCCTCCACACTGTTGGACAGTCAAATCACTGCAGCAGGACATTAACAGATGAGGACTACATGAGCCTTAAGGTCCCTTTCAATCCAAACCAGTCTGTGGTGCTCTGATTTTATCTTTGGTGAGACTTCAAGAATGGAAATGACAAACACAGGCACACCACGTGATGAGCACATGATTCACCAGTTCAGCCCAGTATACAATTGTAGATGTGCTGGGAAACTTCAGGGGACAACAGTTGAGTTACTACATCCACAGCCACTGACTGCAAACAGTTTCTTCATTCTAGTTTCACTGCTATATCTACATTAGCAAGTAATTTCACACACCAGAAGTAAATCATCAGATTCAATCTGGTACTAAGGCTTCTACGTCTACATTGTATTTCAAGCATTCACTGGGGAGTAGATTTAATGTGCTCCCCTCAACCAAACATGCCCACCATGCGTGTGGTTCAGAACTTATCACTGTTTCAGATTCTTTATCTCCATTAGAGGTTGGGATGCATTGCCTGGGGCAGTTTGTGCACAGCAAAACAGAGCTGTGAATTGAATCAGCACACAATCAGTGGGGACAAGGAGAAGACTGGCTTCAGAGCCATACTACTGCTCTGAATCAAAACAGAAATGGAGATATAGTTGTATTATCTACACTTCAACTAGCAAATCTATGGTGAATACATTGACTGGCTTTCCCTGACTCTCTGAGATAGATGCTATCTCTCATTAATGCAGGTGCTGCAACCAAGCATTCACGTTGAAGTTACACAAACTGTGTAAATTAAAAGTGATGACCCTGAAAACTGCTAGAAACATGCCCTATGGATGCTAGCACATAACTTTGTACTGTGCACAGAACTTATGCTTTAAATGAGGGGGAAATTAAACTATCCAAGGCATTCCCTGTTATTTCCTGTAAGGCCACAGGTTAGACGAATACAGCATCCAACAGCTGGTTTTGCTCTACTTGGTTTGTATCACACATAAGACATTTTTCTTCTGCATTCAGATGTAGAGATTCTACAAAACAACTTTATTATATAGGCTACAGGCCTTGCTAGGTTTTCTTTTTAATAAAACTCATCTCTTTCAATTAACTTGATTGGATGTGTTAATGTTTTGGGACTTGATTAATAACCCTGAGAGATAATTGTGCAAAGGTCCAGAGGCACTAAAATGTCCATGCAAATAGGGAATGATGGAGGAACTGTAAATGCAATCTGTAATACTCAGCACAGTGGCAAGCCCAGAGCTGTCACTCTGCTCGGCTGCAAAAAACAAACAACCCATATGCCATAAGTATAAACTATCTGGTAGCTCAATCTATCATTCCTCTCATGCAGCTGAGCAAGTAAGAGAATTAACAGTGTAATATCTTACTGAAGGAGTGCTTTCATCCTTTGGCTTTAATTAGAGACTTATCCAAACTAAAGCTCCCAGTACAAGCATACTGAAATCCAGATACATAATCCTTTGCTTTTACACAGCTCTTTGAATAACATTGGAGTTACCCAGCAGAGAATTTGCACCCCAAACACAGCACAGGCTTTGGCAAGCAATGATTCCTCTCTGGTGCCGTAAGACAGACCAAGCACTTCATAGAAACAACCAAAAGCATTGATGCCTTGTGTGCGCCCAGGTCTGGAGAACAATATTTCTGCACCTGCTCCTTGAAAATGACTTTTAGAGAGTTATTTCTCAATCACTGTTCACTTGGATCTGCTCCTGACAACACACACACAGAATAAATAGCTCACAGATCATGCAAGGGATGTAGGGTTGGATGCCATCTACTCATCCTCAGGATTCAATACAATGTGCCAAAGCCATTGCAACCCCAGTGATTCCTCCTCCCTACATTTGGTAGACCAAAGGCATCTCTTCTTACTTGAAGACCTAGGACTTAGAAAAGGGAGAGAAAGGCAAAAGCCATGCTAGGTTCAGTGTTGGGTCTTGCTGGAGAGAAGTTTCTTACCTGAACTAATGAACGATTACAAGTTTCCCTTAATTTTCCAGGTTTAGGGGTTTGGTGAATATAGGCTCCAATAGAGCTACCAGTGCATTTCAGCACAGGAACACCCTCGGCAGCCAGCCACATCTTCATCTTCAGTCACATCTCCTACTCCCATTGTGCATCATGGTCATAATCTCACAGATAAAGTGATAAAATATTTACAACTAAACGCTGCTAAGTTTACTCCCTAGTGCCCAAATACATCTTTTGCACAGCAAGTCCTTTCTGGCTTAAATTCTGCACACTAAACCTTAATTACTGCTGTCTGGCAAAGTGAGAAATTGGACAGGAAACACCATTTTGGGAAGCATGGAAGTGACAGAGGTGACTAACAACCATTTTCCAAAGCAACTTTAGGCAATATCTCTACTAGAACAGTTCATAGATTGTTTTGCCTGAACTGGAGCTCATGCTGCTAGTTGGACTACAAGGGGGAGAAACCTAAAAGTGACCAGGGCTGGGATGCACTGTGACAGAAGGATGTCACTCATGTTTATCATGTGACAAGCAATGCCACCAAGAAGCCCTGCAACCCATTAGCTGTCTTAACAAATGCATCTCATTATTTGCTAATCTGATGCACAAACCACCCACTAAGCCAGTAACTCCCTTGAAGAGCCCAGTGA
The DNA here is from genome assembly GCA_026283785.1 of Coracopsis vasa. Lineage (NCBI taxonomy): Eukaryota > Metazoa > Chordata > Aves > Psittaciformes > Psittacidae > Coracopsis > Coracopsis vasa. The sequence goes on along the minus strand of JANHGB010043399.1, from coordinate 9,029 downwards.
AGCAGAAAGAGGAGCTGCAAGTGAGTTCTTGTTACATCTATGCTCTGGTTCAGAAAGGTGTGAATTCTGCACGTGGACTGCAGCAGAACTGTACAACTGCTGGAAAAGTTACCTTGGAAGAGTTATCATCCCATCTTCTGCCTATCCCAGAACACACATAGGAGCTTCTCTCTGCTCCCCCATGAGCAGAACTATCAATGTATGGGCATGGGGCTAAGGAGCAGCAGCCCACAGGCCACTCAACATGCCATGTGTCTGCCACAAGCAACCAGCCTTTGCCATTTCCTTCCTCACTTTGTGGATCCCTGGACCAGTCAGGAAGAGAGAAGTGATCTACATCCATCCATGGGACATGAATGGCTTACACATTTCCACTTCTCCTTCTCTTCTACACTCTCTGGCTGAATAAAAGGAGCTGCAAAGCCCCACGATGCCTGGCACTAACGGTGGTGGCAGCAGGACCTCATTCCCAGAACAGAGCTGTCCTTCCATCAGCAGACACTGGGGACTTCACAGTCAACCTAGTTTTCTTTCCCTCTTCCAGTTTGCATTTCCTACAGTTGTGACCATCGGGATATTAAATAAAGTGCTTGGGGAATAATTTTTAGCAGTCAGGGAAGTCCATGTTTCTCCCATGGAAAAAAGCAGCTGAAATGCTGCTGTTCACTATAGGCAGACAGCACACATGGAAAACCATAACCTAATCAAGATGCCAAGGGACAGAAGAGAAATTCTAGATGTAAGGGCTGGACTACACCTTTTCTTCTTTGTCTCCCTCAATCTTCCACAACAACTGCCTGAACCTTCACCTTGTACCTCAAAATCCTAAACACAAAGTAATGATATTCTTGCTTCTCCCTCAAAAGCCACGTACATGAGCAGAACAATGTCAAGGTAGGTTATTCCTCAGACAACATAGCTGAGGGTGTTTCACAACCCTATCATTTGGAGAAAGCCAAAGGAGGACTCATCACCCTTACGCTGATAGACTGAAGTTACCTACTGTAACTGCAGAAGACCAGATCTTCCCCAATGACAATACATGGTACATAATGCTCCAGTGAAGTGAGATGAATTGAACTCTCCCTTGGTAACAGGCCCTTAACAAGGGTCATTAATCACATAAGTATCCCAAGCACATCCACTGCCAAGAGGGGATGTTCTGACAGGAAGAAATGCAACTCCTACTGCCACTGGGTTAAAGGGAGGGAGGAAAACCTCTCTATGAAAAAGAGGGCCTTCCCCTTAGGAAGTCAGCAGAGCCACAGCCTCAGAAACATATCTTGTAATTGAATGTTTTCACTCTCATTTAGAGTAGTGCTTTTCTTCCCTATGCTTACAAGCTTGGTTTAGATTGTACAAACTGCCTTCAACTATTCACCAGCATGGCTTTCCCTCCTAACAGAAGGTAAGGCTATACTGACCCAGGAATACACATGGCAAAAAAGCAAGAAACTCCAGGGAAAAAAGGCATCTTGGGAAATTCAGAATGCAATTCTTTTGAAATCAGAAAATAAGAGATTTATTAAAACATCACTTTGGAAGGAAAAATAGTTTTCAATTCATTTATCGACTCGTTTTGGAAATAATAACAATCACCTCATACTGACTTTATAAAAAATCATTATCTCTGATTTCAATGTGCTCATCACTTCGACATACATAGAAATTATTATTACAATAGCTTGAAAGGAAAGCTTTCACTCCGTTGACTTCTTTCTCTCTAAACTTTTCTTTTCCTTTTCAGTTAATTAAAATATTCCACGCTTCAGCTTTTTGATCACCTGCTAAAGCTTCAAAATTCCTCCTTTTTTCCTATGGTTGGAAAAAATGAGTCCCCCTCTCACTAAGATCTTAACTTTCTTATTTTAAACTTTAAAATGCAGCTTTCAGTAAATGAAAAGCAACACACTGGGCTTCACTGCAAGGAGGTCTAGGTACTCTCACCGTGTATAAGCACATGATGACTCTAAAACATCCCACTGATTTAGCACAAAAGCTCTCATGGGTGGAAAGCAGGTAAACAGCAGGAACAAGAGGTGATTACAGCAAGGTCAAGGCTTTGGTCACAGGTATAAGTTTACAACCACATTGATGCTAATACTTTTGTAATGCTGGATGTTGTGAATTAAGTTTAGTCAGCTAAATCCCCTTAGCTGAGTTCTTTGGACTGGGTGCTTTTGCTTGGCATGAGTATTTGCTTAGCATGGAAAGGTGAAGTTGCTGGAGCCTTAGGCTGGAAGCAGCTAACTCCCACCTAGACAAGGCTGAACTTAAATTACAGCCTGTGATTAGTTATGTCAATGAAGGTTTTGAAACCAGTAAAACTGGAAGAGAAAAGAATTGCATCTGTTTGCAAGGAGAAAGAAACCAGAGAGATAAGAAGAAACTTATGGCCACCTCAAGACAACGAAAGAACCAAATAATGGATGAGGAGACCCCAGACCAAAATTCACCGCCGGACCAAGAGGCACATCAAGGCACATGAACAGTGTGTGATGGTTAGGTGCACAGAATGTAAGGGTATAAAACCCCAGGAATTTCTTTGTTCTGGGTTTCTCCTTTGGAGACATAACTGGCACGACTTCTTGTTCTGCTGGAAACCCTCAATATCACAGCACAAAGTACGACCCTGTGATGAATAGCACAGAATAAAAGCACGTTCTCCATGGATTTGGTCATCACAAAATGATGACACATACTCACTGGAAGCACTAATGGGAACGTGTGCTTGGTTTTGAAATTAAGAATCAAGGTTGTTATAGAAATAGTTAAATATCAGCCAAAGCCCAGCTAACTGGCTTTAGATAATCTATCATATTTTAATCTAACAAAGGCTTCATTGATTAGCCTGAAATTCCGAATTAGCTAGGTGCATTTCATCCGATTCACTTGTCCTCTATTGTAAAACAATGATGTCACTTGTAATAAATGACCGGCTCCAAGTTTCAGCAGTGACAAATTGTTTACTTAATTCAATCAAATAGTGTCACTTCTGTAAAGTGCATAATCCCAGAGAACTCAGCTGCTTGTGAACTGCAGGTTATGAAGAAAAACATTCATGTCAGTCCAACGTAGAGAAGAAATAAGATCTGAAGCAAACTAACTGCATTCCCTCCGATTACTCTTTTGCACTTTAGTGTCACTCTCAATTTGAGGTTCTTCAGGAAATCAGCCAGCCTGGAATAGGCAGGATCATTCTCGCTCCCTGAGTCTAATATGACGTGACTAACAAAAGCAGACACGATATGTCATAGCAATGAATGACTCATCAGACGGGGAAATGCAAAAAAATACCATTCTCCAAGGCACCATTTTTGACCTTTTCACTCTCCCCTCAACTTATTTCACACAGACCTTTTAGAAACATCAGTGAGAGCAAGAAGCAATAAAACTTGCCAAAGGCAGGAAAAGAATGGGGGGAAGGGATGGTATTTACCCACCTTTGGCCATTTTTTCTACAAGAGACAGTCATCAAGGAAAGTGAAATCTCAGCCTTCCCCACATGTTTGGCCAGGAATTCCTCCATTACAAATCCTTCCCCTGCTGTTAGCTGCTCTGGGGCCCAGGACAAGTGATTTATCCTTGTTACCTTCATTTCTCCATCTCTATAATGAGGACCAAGACACCTGTCTATGTTATACGATTTCTGTGACAATTCATTAGTTAATGTCTCTAAAGTGCTTCGAAGATGTGAAGCATTATTACTGATATGGTTTGCACTAATTTTTATGTATCCAGTCAGCCTACAGTCCACATAATGCTGCGCTCTGCAGTAGAACCCTAACTGTGCCAAAGGAAAGAGTCATCACAGCTTGTCCTGGTGTAACATAGGCAAAGATTAAGAAAAAGCTAGACAAAGATTAAGGGAGACAATTGATTCTCACTCTTTCAGACTGATGTGGATTCTAGTGGTGATGAAAGCACAAATCTTGCTACACACGTGTTTCTACATGAAGCCATTCTGAAATCAATGAGGTTCTCGATCTGCTTCCCCAAATATTATAGGATGGAAAATTAGGACCTAGGTTATTTTCCAGACTACCATGGAATCTGCTTTAAACATAACACTGGGAAAAAATTGCCAGGAATAAGAGATAGCAAATTAAATTAGAAGCATAGAATAATAGAATAGTTAGGGTTGGAAAGGACCTTAAGATCATCCAGTTCCAACCCCTCTGCCACGGGCAGGGACACCTCCCATAGGCAGTAAATAGCCTATATATGATATATTTGAATCTATAGTCATAGACTAGAATTGTATTTTTCAGATGATTAAAGTATTTCCTTGGTTAGGTATATTTTCAAGCAATTAAACCAATCTTACTGTAAAACACTATTTGAAAACCAAAAAAGCAATCTCTGTTGTACATAAATCCATCCCATTTTCCCCCACTGGACCTGCCATACAGTACATATTATTTTTCCTTGTACTATGCAGTAGCAAGGAGAAGAAGCCACCAGACAGCTTGGAAGTCATATTTGAAGAGATGAGAGAAGACTGTTAAAAGATAGAAAGGAAATGAGGAAAGATCTGAATGCCAGAATGAATACAAGATCTGTGCATGTCAGTGAAAACAAAGCTGAACAGAAGATCAGGGGAAGCAGCATTGAGCCCATCAAGAGAAGCAAGGCAGGAAACCAAAGTCTGAAAATAATAAGATGAAAAAGGAGCAATGACAGATGTGTGCTGTGTTAAGTAAAAAAATAGGAAGGAAAGAGGTAACAGAGCAAAGATTATTGGGAAACCTGAAGAAATCAATGATGAATTTTCTTCCCTCATTTGGCTCTCACACCTCTCTGAAATGCCCAAGAAATGGGATTTGCCCATCACAGAAAAAGGAAACACTATAAAGAAGGAATATGAGTAGCAGGAGTTTGTAATGCAGTTACTACATGGATGTACTTGGACACTGGCTTCAGAGCACGGAAAGCATCACTGAGAGCACAGCTGTGCTGTCGCTTTGGGGGAATCATAGAATCCCAGACTGGTTTGGGCTGGAAGGGACCTTAAAGCTCATCCAGTTCCAACCCCTGCCATGGGCAG
>JANHGB010043398.1:0-26402 GCA_026283785.1 Coracopsis vasa | reverse complement strand
CTCCGCGCCCACCTGGCTGCAGCGGCTGTGCGGAAGCCGGAAGCGGAGCGGTGCGCCGCGGTGCACTGCCCGCTCGGCCCGGCACGGCGACGCGGGAAGGTTCCGAGGGACGCCGCTGAGACCGGGTCTCTCAGGCACCCGTCCCTCTCCCGCCCTCACCTCACGGGGTGAGGCGCCGCACGCCCGGCCGGCAGCCGGGGTGAGGGTAGAGGGGCACATCGGAACTAAGGGGATCTGGGGAGAGCCAGGAAGAGCTGAGGCTGTGGGGTAGAGCCAGGAGCTGAGGCTGTGTCTGAGTGGAGTTAGGGAGAGAAAAAAGTGGTAAAACAGCAAGTCTGCCCTTCTCCTCACAGAACGGCAGTGTCCGCGGGTTGGGAAGCAGGGGCACGATTTTCATACTGCAGGCAGAGGCGTGAGCAGAGTTTTGGAAGGAGACATCATAAAAAGTAGTAAATATGTAGATACCAAAGCCAGCACTCTAAGCAGGAGTAGCTAGCACCCGCATCTGTGTGTACTGCTGAGCACTTGGTGCACTTGAATCCTCTTGGATTAAAAGAAAAGCCCAAACAGTTATCTCCACATGCATGTCTGTGTCGTGAAGAGGGAAAAACCAAACCAAACCAAACCAAACAACAACAACAACAAAACCCACCTTTTTTAGTGTTATTTGGGGGCTCCTAACCAATATGATCTTTCTCTTGGTTTTACTGTGGTTGGGAAATGGTCTAAAAAGTTTTTATAAGCTGTTTGCATGGATGTTACTGCTGGTTGTTCCATCCTCAAATCCGGTTTGCTTTCATGGCAATCGCCCCTCAGCTTTTACGTGACAGAGACCAAATTTAGGGCGTTAGTAATTGCAACAGTTAGGTGTGATTGTAATTGATTAGGGTTGGCACCTGAAAAGTTATCTATGAACTCTTTCGTCAGTGGCTTCGAAATGAGGTATTTTTTAATCTTAATGGTAAGAATACAATATAGCTTGAAAAGGGAAATAACACCCGTACCATAAAAAAGCCCTTCCGATCAGCTCTGTCTCGCCTGAGGTTATGCAAGTCCTGTGTTGTCACAGATCGGCTTGCCTTTCAGGAGAGTTCAGCCTGTTTCTCAGCGATTTCTGCTCATTTCGCAGCCCAGCCACCTAGAGGTCTGTAACCTTTCGATGCTTCCTTGCGTTCTGCAAGAGCTGTGAGCTCTGGAGCTCGGTTTGGTTGGCACTATTCACAGGTACTACACGAGGTGTGAAAGGGTGTGAAGCGTGCGGTGAAGGCAGCTGTATGTTCTTGCTGCGCCCTTTTGTTGGTACGTGCGATGAGCACTTGCTTCGTTCCTCGTAAATGGCATACCACACGCGTGAAAATGCAAGGGTGTATTTGTTTCATTTTAATACCAAAAGTTCTTCCTACAAATGTATTTATTGTGCATATTGCCTAGAAAACCCTTTTGAAAATCACTAAATGATGTAGCATATAGCTGTTTCATGAAGATCAGTGCAAGGATCACAGAGCAGTTACATTCCAGTGTATTTCGTAGTCTTTTGCCTAGGAAGCATTTGACACATTTTTCACATAAATAGCTCCTAGGGCACTGTTTTATTTCTTGTGAGATTTGATCATCCCTTCACTCAGGTGGGGTGGTTGCATTGCTTCACATTGTACTTGGTCATGAACTTCTTACTGGAAGTTGGCTGCTAGTTATGAAATGTGATTTTTGGCTTCCATTGCCTTTTCCAGGAAGATTCTTTTAACTTTTGTGAGGCCAGAGTTGCATCTCCCACAACAAATTGATTGTTTGTCATGCTTTTCCTTTCAGATGTAATTTTCACACCAGGTTAGTGGAACACACAGAAAGCAGCATTATTGTTTAAGACAAAAATTCATGATGATCGCATAACTGGACATTTTTTCTTTGTAAGAAAGTGTGTGGAGATGTCATTGTCAACTTTAGCCAGTAGCCATGGCTATGTGCTACTTAACTAACAACCTAAGTAGAAAATACAGTCTTTTGGGAGACCTTAGAGCTTTTTTGTGTCATTTTGACTTTTCTGAATGAATGCCATTAATCATTACTATTCTTTTATTCTGATTGTGACCACTGTGGTCTGGTTTAGGCAGCCACGAATGCAAGAACACAATGAGAATAAATGATGTAGCATTGGAAGAAAATACAGACAGAAAAGGAGATAGGTGGACACGAACATATTTATCTTGATCTCACTTAAATGGCTTTTTAAGCAGGTGGGGTTTTTTATCTTCGAAAACTGTATCTGCCTCGATTATGTTCCACAAACCACCCTCTAGATGGCAGGGGTTAGTCACTTCACTCATGAACAGCAAAGTACCTTATTTTCAGAATTGGTAAAGTGGTCTAGGGCTATAATACAAGTGAATAAAGAAAAATTAGATGAGAATAACCAATTTAGAGCTTACAAAATTTCCATTAGCAATTCTGGACTAGTCTCCAGGGAACTGTTGCAGACTACTGTTGTTTCAAAGGTACATGCAGAAATTAGCAAGGGTCACCCTCGTTTTTAAAGGTGTTTCAGTGTAAGAGATGCCATGGAAGGACAGTGTGTGTGTTTCTGAACTATAATTGTTCCATATTACCTTACAGAGAATCAGAACTGTCATGTTTTTGCTTAATGGCCACTGTCTAGCTGAGAAAACAGGACAAGACTCTGTGAGGGCCTCCCTATGTTGCCTGACAAAGGTATTTGTCTAGTCAAGGGCTTGCATGACAGCACAAATAACAGTGACTGTCTTAACCCTAAGCTATGCCACCAGCAGAGTAAAACCTGTACACTAGAGAGAACTGGCAGTGAAAGTCACTCTTTTAAACAAAATAATGCATTGGCAGCACAGCTGTCTTGGTTGGTATTCACACATTAAAGGTGTACTCTGCAGCATTCCTGTCTTACTCTGCTACACCTCCATGCATCTCATAGTTAGTTTCAACTATGCAAAGGGCTATAGGATGCTAATAAATCAGAAACCCTCCAAAATTCATTGCTATCCAGGGTGCAGAACAATGACATTTTGGGCAATTTCTACCTCGCTCCCTTTTTCGTTCATGTTTAGGAATGATGTGGCAGGGCAGACCAGTAGCACTGTGGATTGCATACTGACGGCTGGTCAGATACAGATTTTTAAGGCAGTAAATTTGTGAACATTTTAAACAGGAATAATTCAGGGAAAAGAAGTGCTGGGAACAGTTGTCTGAGGGAAGGTGGGGGTTGTTTTATTCCAGTGACAAAGCTGAGAAGTACCGTTGCAGCGCAGTGTACCAGCTTGTGTGGACACTAACCATCTTCAGAACTGGCTACTCACTCCTTCATCTGCTCATCTCATAGAAATTGTTCCCTTCCAGTGAGGGCATGTTTCAGTGATGGACACTTATTTATTCCTTAAACAATCAAATAATGACAAAGGATTCATGCCATCTCGCTTCCATTATTGAAAAGTATTGAGATCAGAAAGGAAAATCAGGAAATTAAGTGTGGGCACAGCCTCTATCAGAATGGCAATATTCTGGGAGAGATAGGACCTTCATTTGCAGTGATGCTGGACTGTGCTGGAGGACAGTGAAACATTTTTACTCTATGTGTCATAGTCTTTTGCTGTAATAGCTCAGTCCCTTTAAAGATACAAGAAAGCGTGTTAACTATCAACTTGAAATAAATACTGACCTGACTTGTTGTAATTTACTTTTAATTTAATACACTGCGATTTCTTTTTCTCTAAATAATATGCTTGTAGTGATCTAATTAAGCCCCTACCTATCACTGTAATTATCTTCATTATTGCAGTGTCTCCTCACAGCACTCAATATGTTTGCCTCCCTGGGGCTTGCATTGTAAAATGGGTGCAGCATATACCTTTCTAACTGACCTTTGAAGCAGCATACATCAAATTTAATTTGTTTTTAAATCCTGGCCTTGCAGCAACTGACCTTAAAAGTCATGTCAATATTTGTTTGATGTAAGATAATTTTGTCTGTAGACATTTATCCTTGCTGATTTAGCTGCATAAAGAAAAGGGAAATAAAGAAAAGAACTTGAGGCAAAAATCTTTACCGATGTCTACTGAATTGGCATGTTCAAATATAGTATTTTAAAATAGGCCTTCTTGAATTAGGTGTTGAAAAGATTCGTGTGTGTGTTTTCCTCATGCTATTATAACTGATGCTTGCAATCAATGATCTTAGCCCTGGAAAATTATTCCCCAAGAGATTTCTAAATTGTTATTTTGTCTGGTCAGTGTTTGTGAATGTATCAAAAGGGAAAACAAAAAAAGAAAGATATAAAAGAAAAAGAGAGAATTTCCTGTTAAGTGATTAGAGTCCCGATTCAGGAGCCCACTCAATTGCCAACTTCTTTATTAAAATCTATTATTCTTTCCTATTATATTCAAGTTGTATATTTTCACATTTCTTCCATGGCTTCAATGAAGAACTGAATAGCATTTTATCATGGTAGTTTAGTGGGGCTTTTTTTGTTTTGGTTTTATTTTGAGATGGAAGATATGCAGTAAAGCTAATGCTGGGATTCCTGTAATGCATTTAACATTGTATCATATGTTAATTATCATACATTAATTAAGATTGCTGAGGTGAGGGGGTAGTGCAAGACTAATCAGATACTCATTTTCTAACAAAAGGGGAAAGCAATAAATATTTGTGATGGAAAAAGAACTTGATGGCTGGTAGCGAGTTATTAGTATTGTTTTTCCATGATGAGATTGTAGTGTCATAAATTATCTTGTTTCTCTTCCCTCTGACCCCACAAAAAGGCTGGCACATGGTGATAAATTTGCTGTGTATGTGACCCTGGGAGGCTTTGTGTGTGAAGAAAAGGAGGGAGACACCTGATAGAAACAGAGGCACCTGTGTGACAGAAAAAGTTAAAAAACCCACCAAAATCAAGGTCAGACAGTGGATGACTGATGACAAGAATTTCTCTCACAGTGCTGGAGGCTTGTCAGGTCAAAGTGACAGAGGACAATGAAAAATGTGAATGCTTTAATTGGTCACAGGATATGAGATGAATTCATCTCACTTCAAATGTGTAATGATGAGCTTGCTGGGTTTGGGCTTGTCCGACCTCTTCCTCTAACCCACAGAGAGAGATGGGCACTTGAAGGAGCAAAACCATCTCTCAGGACAGGATGGTCACTTTCAGACAGCTAAAGCTAGGTGCCATGAAATCTGCCCAAGGTGCCTGCCAGCTGTCCATGCCAAAAAAATTATGGATCTAGGATATATTGGCAGTGATGTTTCCAACAGGGCTAGAGAAGAGATGAGGGTATCAAAAAGATTTCAGAAGACATTATCTAGAATACTTGGTACAGTTACCCGAGTTCAACTATGATCCAAAATGGGGGGCAGCACAGCTGCATCCGTACAAACATGAGTTCAGAGATGTCTTACGCTGGAGCATACTAAAGCATAGAGGAAGAAGAAAGAGGGGCTGAAGTTCCTGCAGATTTCCTGCAAATCTCCCTGTAAGCACAGACCACTTAAAACCCTTTTACTCATAAAGAATTCGTACTTCTGGGGGAAGGAAATTTTGCCAAGGTGATCAGCTCATCACATAGGAGGAGGCTAAAAAGATGTATTGTATCTACCAAAATGAAAGATCAAAATGGTGTGTGGAGGCATTCCTTTACTGTGCCAAGTAAGAGGGATGAGCAAAAGCCTGCTCTTACACAAGAGCAAATGGGTATGAAACTTTATAGCCTGGGGCTACGTGGTTCAAGAGAAAGAATGACAATGGGAGAGTGTCAGGGTTCAGGGGCTGCAGTTGCGTCATGTATGAAGAGAGCTGAGATTGTTTAATATGGAGAAGGGAAGACTGAAAAGACCTAATTATTGCTTTCAAGGACCTAGAGGGAATTTATAGAGAAGACAGAGCCAGACTCTTCTCAAGGTTACACAGTGAAAGCATGAGAGGCAACAGTCACAAGCTGCAGCAAGGGGAATTATGACTGGTATAAGGAAAAAGTTTGTTCAAAGTGAGTGTGGTTAAGCAATGGAAAAGCTGTGCTGGAGCCTCATGCATTGATGACAAGAAACTCTCTTGTAGTTTAGAATGGATATAATTATTAAAGCAACACAATGAATTAGACTGGAAGGGACCTGTGGAGGTCACCTAGCCAAGTCTCCTGCCGAAAATTTCCACATCAAGTAGGGCTGGCGAGGGCCTTGTCTAGCTGAATGTTGCCAAGGATGGAGATTGCACAACTGCTCTGAGCAGCCTTTTACCAGGTTTAACAACTCTCCCTGCAAAGATCCTGAATAGGAGGATCCTGTTGACTTCAAAGGCAGTTGGATGGTGGCCTAGCTGAGGCAGAGTATTCTTTTGCCATCTTTTTCTGAAGTAACTGTACTAACAAAGTCAACATTTTAGCTGTTCCATGTTTTCCCTCAGTTATCGAGCTGTGTGACATGTTCTTCTCTTGTGTCACTTCTTATCTAGACAGCAATTTTTCTTCTTTAATTATGCCTTTTCCTTGTTCAGTAGAATGTGGTTGTAGAAATCTTATGCAAATATGAACTGAATGGTTTTCCTGTCTAATTATAGCTCCATTTAGATGAGACTAATATCAGTGGTACTGAGCACTGGCTGAATTAAATACTGAATTTATTTCTCTAATGAAAGCTGAAGAACAGATTGTTTGCTTTACAGCATACAACATGGGTGGTTTAGCTGTCGGTTCAGAAGACAGAAGGAGAATTTTTGCATCAACAGTTCACTTCCCTGCTACTGCAGGGAGCTCTCTCTTATCTCTTTCACAAACTTAACAAGCTTCCATCTTACTTGCTCTCACTGTGTTTTTGAAAAGCATTGTGGATAAAGAACAGAATTAAACCTAGCGTTTATAACAGCATCATGCCACCATTCGTCACGTACTGAACTTCATGTTGTAGATGATGTAATATCTGTAATATAAATAAAATGTTTGAATGCAGGTAATTGAGTGTGAAATCATATGCTTATGGCAGTATGAGTAACAAGACTTGGAACCATTTCTAGGCATGGACATCAGTCCTCAACATTCTGATTCATTTAGAAAACCCATTTGGTTATGTTCCACTGCTGTTAGTTGTTATTCTAGCAATAGTTTCTATTCATTCTCATTTGTTTTGTTTGTTAGATTTCACTTGTAATACAAAGTTGTAATAACAGTTGTATTGCTTCTTAAGTACCAGTACACTTAGAGTTACTGAAGTGTCACTATAAATAGTCATGTGCTTGGAGTGTACACCAAAGTCTGTATTTATATGTATTGTGGAATAATGAATGTGCAGTCCTACTCTGAGCTAGAGCTTATCCACAAGTGATGTATTTTGAGATACATTTTCATTTTTTAATAAGTGTTCCAAGTGTGGTGGTGGTAAAAAGCAGAGCAAAAGCCTTTTTTCATAAGGGGGAATCGAAGAGTTTGTTTAAATTACTTTATTGTATTTATGTATTATTTAAAACAGTGGTGGAAAAATGCAACACTGATGTACCTAAAATAAAACTCCTAAAGAAAAACAAGAAAAAAGCAAGCAGTTTCTGAAAGCAGCACCCTGGAGTGGCATCTGGTTTCTTTGCTAATTTTTACTAGGTTATAGTTCTTTTGACAAGAGGGTGTTCTCTAACTCATTGTAGTGCATGTCTGATGGGTCATTGGAAGTATCATCAAGGTGTTTGAGTTGTTTGATTCCTGCTGCTGTCATGTCACTGGACAGTCTGATGCAGCAAGGATGTGGCTAAGTATTTTATACGAAGTTAAATATTTGTCTACAAGGAATAAGGCCTTGAGGCTCTGAGCTGGCTATTTCCATGATGATGAGTGAAGTTAGATAGCAATAAATTTTGGACACTGACAGCTTCTCCTGGTCTGACCCACTCTGAGCTTGAAGACCTTCCAGGCATCATACAAAAGCTACTTGTGTAAGAGATTTGGGCTGGAGGATGGATGGCATGCCCTTGGCAGCCAGTATGTTTCCAGAGCATTTCCATTTGTATTGTTACCCAGCTGAAGTAAAATGTTACTTGCATTTGTTGGGTTGCTTTTTTTTCAGGTGGCTGCATGGTAGAGTTTATTTGCATAGTGGTACTTTTGTCACTGCTCAGTTCACTTTAAATCTGATTTGTTTCTGAGAGCTCAGGCCTTTTAAATGAGTACACTTTTTTCCAATGTTAAATCCAGCTAAAACAGCCTAGAATGAATTGGAGCACTGGCCTAGAAAGGAAAGGCTTCACAGCCCATTACCAATCCCCTGAGCCATCTCATCCCCTCGACTGTCATGTAATGTTTGCTTAATGTAAAATTTCCATATAAACTAAAACAAAGTAAAACCCAAGAAGCAGAACAGCAGCTCTTTGGCATGAAGATATTAAAATGTGAAGGTAGTGAAAATGAGATTTCCTTTTATAAGTGCATTAGCAACCTTAGGGGAACGCTCAGTGGGGGAAATGCCACAGCGGTGAGAAAAGGCTCGACTCAGAGGAGGAGGTGGAGGAATGCGTTTGGCAGTGTGGGCTGGAGCTGCTGGGAGGTTTGTTTTCAGCTTCAGGGGAGAGGAGGCCCTCGTGGGAGCCTATGAAATTGCTAAAATAAGTGCTCTGGGCCAGTCTGTCACTGTGCATGTTACCAAGTATGTCTGGGCGGGAGTGTGTCACTGTGTGAGTTACTGAGGATTGCTATGCATAAGTAAGCACGTCATTTTGTGAGTCACTGAGGATTTCTGTGCATAAGTGACTTTTTCTGTGCTCTAATATGAATAAATAACAACCAGAACCTCCAGTCATTCTAAAAAGGTTTAATCAAGGCTATCAAATAACTGGTTTGTCAAAAAACATCACTCGCTGAATATATTCATGAGGTTTCAGGGACTAAAGTAAATTCAGCATCCCAGCGGTTTCTTCCAGGTCATTTAAAGTTCCCAGGAAGATCAGAGAAAGACACCTAATTAAGATCCTTAGAAACGTAAAACCAAAATGGGATCACTTGTGTGAAAGGTGGGAGTGGTGTGTTCAGAGTCCTGTGCACATATCCCTGTGGTGGGATGCTCACAAGCTCAAGTGTTTTCATGGTCACTGGTGGATCTGTCCAGCTTTGCACGGTATCGGGTACTGGCTGTAACATTCGTCTTTTGGGGGGTTGGGATTGGAGGTACTTGGCAATGAGGAGAGAATGTGTAAAATGTACATTCCCAACTGTATGCTGGGCTGCATCCAAAGGAATGTGGCCTGCAGGTCGAGGGAGGTGATTCTCCTCCTCTGCTGTGCTCTTGTGAGATCTTACCTGGAGTGCTATATCTAGTCTGGGGCACTTCAAAAAGGACATCGACCTGCTTGAGTGAGTCCAGAGGAGGCCACAGAGATGATTAGCTCCTATGGATACAGGCTGACAGAGCTGGGTTTGTTCAGCCTGGTGAAGACAAGGCTTAGGGGAGACCTCTTAAGTAGTCTTCCAGTACCTAAATGGGCTGACAGAAATCTGAAGAGGGACTTTTTAAAAGGGCATGTAGGGACAGGACAAGGTGAAATGGCTTTAAACTGAAAGAGGAGAGATTTAGGGTAGATATTAGGGAGAAGTTCTTCAATATGAGGGTGGTGAGACACTGGAACAGTGCCTGGAGAAGCTGTGGCAGCCCCATCCCTTGCAGTGTTCAAGGCCAGGTTGGATGATGCTTGGAGCAATCTGGTCTAGTGGAAGGTGTCCCTGCCCATGGCAGGGGCGTTGGAAGGAACTGGATGAGCTTTAAGGTCCCTTCCAACCCAAACCATTAAATGATTCTATGATTCCATGAAAATGTGAGTGACAACCTTCAAATACCTGCTGAAGGTTCTGGCAGAGAATTTCAGAGCTCCCTCACTGAGCACATGTTAACATTACACTTTACCTAGCTGCGCTTTCACAGAGGCCTGACAAGTCTGGCACTTTCAGCAAGACGCTCGCCCCGCCTGCCCTTGTGTCCCACTGTCCCCGCTGTCATCCTGCCCTTCTGTCACAGCCTCCCCCACTTGCAGGTCTGTCATTTCATCTTAATCTCTCAGATGCCATCACTCCCACCTCCAAATGGTGTGTCACAAATGAAGTTAAATGAGGTGAGTAAGCTGTTCTGGAGATGAATGTAAAGGCATTCCAGGAATTAATACAAACAGTTGGGACACCCGAAGGATATCCACAGAGGGAAGAAATGAATGGCTGAAAGGTTTATACAGTGGTCTTTGAACACAGGTTATCATGGTTATCAGCAGAGCCAGCTGGGTCCTGTGGCAGGGTGAGAGCCAGAGCAGGCCTGAGCACTGCAGCCTGTCCGCACCGGGATGTGCTGGGTCTCCTCTGTCTCTGCCCTTTCCCACAGGGACGTTTCACAATGGAAGCTTTGAAATCACCCTCTGCTCCCAGGGGAACCAGGTATTTTGTGGTGTGCTTGCAGCAGGCTGAGTTCAGAGCAAATGGACCTCTGCTAGGAACTTACTAGAGCTTTTCTTAAAGGCTATTTTTTTTCACCATAAGCATCACAAAGTAGATGAATGAATCTGAGTTTGTCTCTGAGAAGGCAAGATGCAGGTTTTGAAGCAATACTCATTACAGAATGGTGCCATTTTTTTCATTTCATAATTGAGTAGGCACAAGTGTAAGCAGTTTCAGTATCAGTGCCATGCACCTCTTAAAGAGCACTGGGAGGGTGTCCTGGAAGAAAGCTAAAGGAATGACACATTCTTTCCTCTCAGGAGCCAGATCTGGCATTATATCAGACTTCCTTAGGTTCAACTTCAACAGTTGCTCTTCAGCCTGGCGCTGGTCTCATCCAAATGTTTGGGTAGCTGGCAGGTAGCATTGTTTGCATCTGAGGTGAAGCTGATGCAAAGTTTGGAGTGATTTTCTTATTGCTGATACCTTATCCTTACCATAGAGCAATGTACACTAGAGGCTTAGAGAACTCTGTGTGACACAGCCCATCTAAGAACAAAGCTGGAACCAAGGTGCTAAAACAAAAGCTGTTATTAAAAGCTAGTTAAATACTACCTGTGGAGAGTTTGCTGCCCTATCTCTGTTGTGCAGCTACATCTCTTGTGGAGCAGTTGCAGCTAATAAGTAGATTGCAGGAATACTACAGACATCCTTGGAAAAGGACGCAGAGATAAATGCAGATAAATATGGAATATAATTATCTGTCTTGGAAACGGGTTGCCACATGATTTTTCTTGCCTTTCATTTGGGGAATTTTACAGAAACAGACTTTTCACTGTCATCCTGTGATAGAATATGGCACCTCCCATAGCCTGATACACATTAGCAGTCCTCAAAGGTTTATGTTGGTTACTGACTGAAAAATAGCATCCTTGCTGCCTCCTGAATCACTGACTGACAGGGCTGGAGGCTTTCCCTAGCTGAGGCTTGCTGGCAGTTGACTGATGAGCAAAACCTCTTGGGCAGCCCCTGGTAATCCCAGAGGTCCCCTGCTGTGACTGGCAGCTGGGGGGTTCTGCTCTTACAGGGCAGGAGATAAAGGCCTGCTGGCTGGGGCAGCAGCTGGAGCTGGTGGTGGCTGTGCCGTGCCCATTGGCTCACATCCTGCTTTCTGTCCTGAGCTCGTGGGACTTGGCTGTTGTCTTGGTTTCTGTTTCTGGCGGTGGGTCCTTGGTGATATAACCTTGCTCCAGCCTTTGGCTGGGCAAGATTGGTTGCACAGCCTATGGCTGGCACTTCAATCGCCTCTCAGCCCGCATAGTTACAGGGTTGTAGCAGTAAATCTCTGCTCACTTGGTGTGCAAACCTAATCCTTTTTCTGTCTTTTCAGCTCCTAGCAATGTTTGCCTTTCCAGATGCAGCTTTTCTTGCCTTTCATGCTGATTTCAGAGCTGATACCTACAAACTGGAGGAAAATTAAAATTGCAGCTTTTCTTAAGAAAGAAATTCAAATTGCTAAATATTCCATACGTTTTTGGTTTATTTTGTTTTTTTTTTTTCCCTTTGGCATAGTAACTCATTCAACAAAACTGAGCAAAGTGAAACTGTGGAAGTCAGAGAAGGAATTCCCCAGAATATGCTAGGTATTGGAGTGCTTCCATATACACTGTGTGAGAGAAAAGGGCGAGATATGCAGTCTCCTATCATCTTGAGCTGGCAAATGTGCAAAGATCACAGCTGTGGAAAGTTATCACACAGAAAGGAAGAAAGCAGGAGCCTTCACTTTGTTTTGAAATACACTGGATTAAATCTTTGGCACTAACAGATGTGACTTCCAACCTCTCCCTTTGCAATAGCTTCTTAAAGTCATATTTCTGAGTAACACATGGCTGATGTAGCAGGCATACCACTCAAAGCAGAAACAACAGCCTAAAACCATGGTACATGGTAGCAAGCAAGAGCACAGCGTGGCCACACACAACATTTCAGCCCTGGCCAAATGCTGTAACAGAATCATAATGTAAGGCAGGAGACGAAGAAGAAGAAACACAGTCTTTTAAAGTGGGACTAGTTAAACCAGAGTATGGTGTAGTCTCCGTAACACCCTTTTCCCTTGTTACATGGGATTCTTTGTCATCTTCCCTGCTGTACTTATGCCTGTAAAACTTGATAATGCAGGGAAAGCTTGGCTTTAAGTGATAAACCCAGATATACTTTTAGGCTCCTTATTTAGCCATCTGCAGGGAATGACAGACAGAACAGATAAGCTGAGAGAAGATGCAACAAAAGATTGCTAGATACAGCTACAAGAAATACAGTCACTTTGGGTAGGAGATGCTTGGTGTCAAATGCTGGGTTGAAGCCATGAGCACAGAAATTTGGGGGGAGGAAGTTACCTTGAACACAGAAAAAATGAAGGCTTTATATAGGATTTATGAATAAAAAGGAGTTAGAGCTCTCATGAGTTTTTCCTTGCTTCCTGAAACGGGGAAGGGGATATTGAACTTTGAACTACTTCAAAGGGCATGGATTCACTACTGTTTGCAGAGCTGTGCTGGATTCATTTTTCTGGCTATAAAATAACTGATTCGGGAGAGTAATGAAAGCTTGAACACTTTTGTAATGCAGGACATTAAGTAACAGAATATCTGTGCATCTGTAGTATGATTTAGCAAAGAATGTTCATTTGATGGAAGGTGGAGGATCTGAAATCTTGCTTTAAAGCTAATAGTTGGTATAAGAATTAAGAGAACTTTGCCTGCATAAAGTATGTTGGAATTTTCATGGGAAACACAGTAGAGATTTAAACCAATTGGCATTGGGTTTGTTATGCTACAGGAAGCAGCCACATGTTAGAATTTTAGACAGTATATTTTTTTATCACATTCTTCTTGATGTAACATAAAAATGTATTTTGTCATGTCTAGCAATCTAGTTGGAGTATTCAGAATAGTTGAATGTCAGGCTAACATTCATAGAGTGTAAAAAAACCAATCAACTCTACATGAGGATAAAGTCATCTATTTAATAGAGCTAGTCAGTATATTACAGCTTTCAAAGGTAAGCCACAATACCGTGCTTTTCTTATACATTAGTGATACAGAATTATTCAGAATGTCTAGCACATTTTGTCTGTACTGCAAGTTGAACACACATCAGCAGTACATTTATTTCCCCACCATAATTATTTTTCAGTCTGAATCTCTGGTTCTCTAATGTTAGTTAACAGCAATGCTGGTTAGTAAAAGGGAGATGAGGACAGTCATGGGTAAAATATGAAATAAATATTAACTGTGGAATTTTAATTAAAAATCATTTTCAAGTACAATGACAAACATACCAGATAGCTAGGAAATTTGCAAGTTGTAATAGATCCATGAACTTAATGAATTGGTTTTCTTCCCTTTTGCAGTATCTGTCCTGCAAGCTTTTGGTATTTCAATAAATCGTAGCTGCTCATGAGGGTAGCCTGACACTGGTGCTAATTGAATGCTGCTGGATTGTTAGCTTTGATCTGTAATGATGTTTCCATGGTGATATCACCAGATGAGACTGTGGCCACTACAACAATTTCTTTGCGCTGATGTGATTCTGAACTGCCTACCTAGCTGAGGATGAAATCCCAGCTCTGCTGAAAATCAATGGGAGTTTGCTGTTGATTTCAGTGAATTTGATACTGTCTCTGTCATGACTGGTTCTTGGATAAGATTTTTTAGGTGCAACTGTGGTTAAGAGTCTCTGGAGGGCTCCGAGTATAAAACTGTTTTCAAATATTTCTACCTCCTTTCACTAGTGAGATAGCCTTGTATCAGATAACAAAGTAGAGAAGGAGTATTTATGTCAGACTTCAACTGTTTCTTAAAGTTGAGAACAGGACAAGGAACAGGGTTGATTCTAGAATGTCAAAAGATCTCTTAAGGAAGGATGTGAGCTGTAATTTTTACCATCCATTCTCTGGGACTGGTAATTAACTGTTTCTCCTAGCAAAAAACCTGTCCCAAATAATATCCCCTTCTTTGATCTTTGTGTTAAAGTTGAACGATGAGTGTGTGGAAAGGTTCAAGAAATAAATTTAAGGAAAGTGAGAAAAGCTGTATTAAAGCTAAGGGCACATATTTTAAGAATTAGCTTTGAATTTATTGCAGAAACTTCTTTGGTTTACCTTCTTCATTAAAAAAAAAAAAAATACCAAAAAACCCCCAAAACTCCAAAAACCCAACCAACAAACAATACACTTGAGAAGAAATGTAGTTTTTATTACTGGACTGCAGAGAACCTGTTCTCGTGGAGCAATGATGACCTCTTGTGATCATCTGGTAAAGCTACAGGCTTATCTCATGTATAAAGGAGTTCGACTTTTTATTAAATTAGGGAGAGTCACAACACTGGCTGCAATGTTGTGACTCTAACTGTACTTACACAAGTCCTTTATTTAAGTGGGGAGTATGAGCTTACTCTCAGGGAATATACTTTTGCCTCTTTTCTAGAATTTCACGCATGTTGAGCTTAATGTTCTAAGCTGAAATAGTTGGAGTTTTATTAAAATCCATAAAAGTGAAACAAAAAAGGCAAATAAAGTTTGTGCAATTAAAGCCTTCTAGGTAAATGTTCCTATCAGTCTGAATGTGTGCAACCCAAACGTTGTGGCACCATGTTAATATACAGGAAAGTACGCATTTTCACTCTTATGCTGAGTGAAGTACAGAGACTGCACATTCTGCATCAGCTGGTGGAAAATAATGTATTTTAAAAATGACTTTCTTATCAATAATCTGTCATTCACATTGGCTGGTGTTCTTAATGGTACCTCATGCTCACAATTTTCCCTTAGAGTTACAAAACTCTTCATGTAAAAAGCTTGTATTATGTAAGTTGAAATTGTTTATGTTCAACCACGGTCTGAAAATTAAAAATCTTTTGATTGGCTTGAAATGTGGGTTTGAGGAAGGAAACTACCTCTCTTTTTGTATAGCATCTGAATCATTGCTCAGCTTCCTTTCTGCCTCTGCTAGGTAATGTAGTATGCTGCGAAATGTGATATGTAAGTAGCCCTCAGTGGCTGTGTACAGACCTAAGGTATGTCATTCTTCTTTTCTTACGTGTTGCCAAAGTTAATGTAAAATCCATAGTTTGAAGAGTGGAAAGTCAATATATATATATATATAAAAAATCTAATCTCAATATATCAGTGAAGGAGCACATCCAAACTTCTCAATAACCTTGGGAAGAAAGGCTCGATTAGAAGAAACATGCAGACAGACTTCATTACCATGAGATGTCACTGTAACTGAGAATATTGGAAAACTCAGAGACTGGACTGTGAGGTATTTCAGGGTACATCTTTCTGGTGCTTGATGCTAGCACAAAGCAAAGACCTTGTGCTCCAAGATTTAAGACAGTCATTTCTGGAAGGCAGTATAATATGAGCTGGAGGCCATGATGAAAGGAGAAATTGCCTCACATCAGCTTATCACAGGGCTTTTTGTACCTGCCAATATATTTCATTGTTTTGATTATTCAGGGGTGGGATGTTGATTCACACAGATTGTATGTCTGCTAAAATACATCCATTTCCAAGGTCCTATGCATAAATCACTGCTTTGAGTATCACAAAAAATAGACCACCTGAAGAAAGCAGTTTCCTTCCTGCAGAAATCACTCTGATATGCATGAAGGCAGCAAAGATATTTCCTAAACAGTGTGGAAATGTTGCTACTACCCATGGATTGCAGCATACCAAGTATGCTATATGTATATTTTCCACCTACTCTGGTTGCTCCATGGTCAGTGGGTACAATATTCTAGTGGTGTTACCTGTTATGTTGTCCAGGACTTAACAGTGTCCACATGACATCAGAAAGTCTGCTCCTAACCTGTGTCAGTGGCAGACACCTGCCCATTGTCCCTGCTTTTAGGTGGCCCACAGGCGTGGGACACAAGTTATGGATTTTCTTCTTTTGGTTTGGTTCTGCTTTTTTTATTCCCAGGAGTCAGTAGCCTTCCAGTCCTGAAAGGCAGAGAAGTGTTGCACTGTGGCTACTGCTCACATCTTGATTTAAAATGCTGCGAGTAAATATTGGTCAAATCTCTGGAGTCGGCATTAAAAACACAAGAGCAGCCTGAAGTAACTTAAACGAGCAGTCAGTTCCTCAGGGGGCTGACGCACAGCCACAGATTAACTCTAAGAATGTCTATAGAGTGCTTTCTTGTACTGAGGGATTGGCTAGCTACCAGGTACCACATAATTGCCCTAAAAGTTAAATATATTTACAGAAGAAGTGGAGCATTTTCATTTTGGTGCACTTTTTGTTCTGCTTCAAAGTAGAAAAGGAAGATACAGATGATTCCTGCTTAAAGAGAGGACAGTCATCCAAAAGACCTTTCAGCAACGTGAAAGGTGCCAAATGAACCCCCTGATCCTAAAAGATAATAATAATATTTTTAAAAAAAGATGGAAACCTCACAAGTATAGCTATCTCTGTAAAAACTGTGCATACGCATATCACCAATCATATGATCTTCCACCACTCTTAGAAGTGTAATGTAATGTTTCTTAATCACTGCCTCTTTTCCTTTCCCTTTGCCCCTGCAACGCAGACCCTGTCTTGCTCTGGATGGTGAGGAGAGGCTTCTTTTGCCTCAAAGTGGAGAGAAAGTCTCTGCTTTCTCTGACCACTTTGGAGCCCCTAACAGACTAAAGGGTTGAGAGCTTCCTGACAAAGCATTTCAGCCTCTTGTCTTTCAAGAGCCTGCCTAAAGTCTGATTTTCTAAAATCTAGACTATGGAAAGCTTGACATTTGATAAATATAGTTTTTCTCTTAGACCTCCCTGGGCTGTTTGGAAGCAAGCAAGGACATAGGGAGAAAACTTACTATCTTATATGTGTCAGAACAGGTAGTTGCATTCAATTACTAAATCAAGCACTCCATGTAGGACCGAAGTGTTCAAGGTAAAGAAACCAGAACAAGGCTATACTATGCCTAGATAAAAGAACCTTATTTTTTTTCTAGATGCATGATTTGCATTTATATGTACTTTTTGTCATCTACCTTTTGCTAGTTTTCTATGATGTTTTAGATAGTAAGAAGAAAATGATTTATAGTGGAAGTAACTTTTGCCTGTGTTCAAGGGTAGCTTAGAAGTCAACTCCTAATTTATCAGCTACCTGACAAATTTCTACAAACTTACTTAGAAGACCAAAAATAAGTTTGTAAAGTTATAATGGAATATAAAACCCTATATAAATTCTTGAATGCTAACAAGTTGAAAAACTCCTTTTTTTTAATATCTCATAAAACATGGACATGATACCTGATATTAAAAACAATATTAATGATTTAAATGTTAATAACATCATTAGCATTGTAGGAAATCAGAATAGGTGACCATAAGGGACCCTCTTACAGGAATCCTAATTAGTCTTTGCAATCTGTAACAAAAGAAACCAAACCCATGCTGACTCCCAAAAAGCCTTGTCTTCTCCCAAGGCGATGTTATAATGAACCGTCATATTGACTCGTATGACAACAAAACTTTTAGTCTCCTCACAAAAAGAAGCTTTTAGATGAGATATTGACTAAGGCATATGCCAAATACAAATAAAGGTGCAATGTAATAAAGGGATTTGAGCAATTGGAGTTTAACTGCCAGACAAACAGCGATGTCATTGCAAACTGCTGTGCTCAATTCTATATGGAAACAAAAAAGCCCACATCAGAGATTAGAACTAGAACTTGATAAGCAAACTTCCTTGAATGATTTCTTTTGCTAAAAGTACTTCTAAATCATTCATCAGTTCTTACCATGCATGGACCATTTCTCTGTCGCTCTAATTGTAGTGATAAACACTTTATAAATGTATGAGATAAGATAATGCAAAGTGTACGGCTATTATCTAAAATCTAAAAGCAATGTCTGAAATATTTGAGTGATTAATTCAGAACACTGAAAGACTAGCCTTATAGGATGACAGAGATCTAAAGCATAAAGAGGATGAGAAGCAGCAATAGCCCCAAATTAATAAAATCCATCTGAGCTCTATCAAATTTTTAAGTAACAACTATGTGTACTTCTTTCTTTAGCTATCAAATGTTTTCAGAGTCTTCACAGGCTGTAGTCTGAGTCACAGTCCAGGAAACAATAATCCTTCCACTTAATTTAAAGAGAGATCTAATGAAGGGAGTAAGAAAGTGAGGAAGGGAAATCCTGGGCTCTCATCTTTTTCGTGTGCTTGGCATCCCTAGGATTCAGCACAATTTTCACTCAAACCAGTGGTAAAAATGAGATTTGAAGAGGAATTTTACTATCTACCTACAAAAGTGCTTCCTTTGAGCAGTAGCACTGCTTCTAAGAACCTGTTCAGTCACAGATTTGAGCAGCAAACAAACTCTAATAGTATATTCAGGAACATTATAAAATATGCTTATTGTGACACAGCTACACAGCATTTGGGTCATAACCTGTAAAAAATGGAAATCTGGATGTACTGAGCTTATAAATCTGTCTGCGACAGCACCATCTGGTGTCTTCCAGTAATACTATTTATGCTATTTTTAGAGGAGGGAAAGGAAAGAAATACCCTGTCAACTTGTAAAGCTAAGTTTGAATATAGACAAAGGGGAATTCTTGGATCATCTCGTCCAAACCATGCTATTGCATGCAATCATTTAATAATTCCTTCACATCAGTTTATCATGTCATCTTTAATTCCAGTTAAATAACTAAAAAATTTCACAGTTCTGTTAATTAAGAACTCTCCTCCATTTTTTTTTTGTGTATTTGTTCATATATGATCAACTCGCAGTCTTTTCTTAAGTGCCAAATCCTAAAATGCTATTTTCCTTCCTCTGCATTTAGCCTTTCCAATATACCGACAGAGAGCCACCGTATCCCTTTTGGCCTTCTCCTTGTTGCCAAGCTTTTAACTTTTTCATAAATAATTCCTCATTCCCTCACTGTCCTAGATGTACTTTTTTTCATCTTCTACAAGTGCAGATCCTCTTATGCTCAACTCGAGGTGAGCTTTCTTGCAGCCTCTTGTGTGAGATGATTTGCATGCCACCCTATTGCTGTCAATCCTGACTGCACATGCATTTTAAGGGCACATTTGAAGGTGTGTCTGTGTGTATATGTGTTAATGGGATCTTTGTGGTATTGACATCTTCATGAATCAGTATCCTAACCAATGAGCTTCCAGTTAAGAGCAGAAATATGTATTTTTAGTCTGTCAGTTCATGGCCTGGCATTATGCGCTATTGAATTTCATCACATCTCCCTCAGTCAGATCGATAAGGTTCTCCTTTATTCTGTACATGCCTTTCTCTCTATTGCCAATAGCACCTTGTTTTGTGTCATCAATGAATTTCCCATTTTGTTTGTATACACTATGGCCATTAATGATCGTGTTAAATATGATCAATTGCAGGAATCTCTCTTGGAAAACCTCCATTAGTAATCTCACCCATCTGTTTTCAGCAGAATGTATTACTATCTTCCATTTGGTCAAATGTCTGTATTTGCCACCTGCATGGCACTGTATAAATGCTCTCAAGCAGGATCAGGAATCTCCACATATGTTTGAATTGGGCCATATAAACCTTCACAGCATTATGCTAGGTATATCTGGTTTTCATTATTATTTCAGAGGCTTGTTGCTGGAAGTCTTGACAAACATCAGCATCTCAGTGTCACTGGGCACATTCAGCTTTTGATTTGAGTGTGGTAGCTTTATGGAAGTGTAGCACTGTAAAGGAAATGTCACCTGTAAGTAATCTCTGAATTGTAGCTAGGATGTGCACATGTAGCTCGTCTTACACACCTACTATGCTGGGAATCTATAGGTTTGTTTCAGCAACAGTGGAAGAATTTTAGGGGTGTCCTCTCAAAAGCTGAGCCTCCCACTAGAAAACCTTTCAGTGTGACTATCCCACTCAGAACCTCTGGTGAGGTGAACATTTTATTTTGTAGCTCTGCATCCTCTTCTGCTGGTGATTGCTGAAGGAGCAAGATGCAGGATGTCTCTTGAGCAAGTAGCTTTGTCCGTGTGAATACTATCTCTTCTGCAGCACATTCACTGATATGTTTCAACCAAAGTAGCATGAAGGAGGATTCTGCCACTAATTTGAAAACTGCAGTCAAATTTAATATGTGTTGTCCACAATACAGTGTGTTTTTCTGCAGAGACTGAACTCTGTATTTCTTTTAGACATTAGAGAATGGCATGTAGCTGGCAACCTCTGCTTCTGAGATTTATCATTATACCACAGAAGTTATGAGCCACCCAGCTAGCACTTAGCGTGACTCTCTTCATTCCAGATCGCATGAACTTCCAGCATGAGGCACAGATGATCTCTAATCACACATTTCTCTGCAGCTTCTGCAGCAGGCTTCACTCTTTACACAGCCTTCTCTAATACATTTCCAATTTGACTGTCTTTTTGGAAAGAATCTTTGATAAGTTACAGCTTGTTTTAGGTTCTTCACAATATTTCCTCTTGAGGATGATTAAAACACTAGGAGCTGGCACTGTTTTGGAGTTTGAGTTCTTGTGTGTAAAGAAATTCTGCCTCAGCAGGATTGCACTTCACTCTGTGTGTGTGCCTGTCAGCACCAGAGCAGCTAGAACAGACACAGAAACACAAATTTGAGCCTTATCTCACACTTAAGCTGGAGGCTGTCTCCAGTCAGTCTGACTGATCATTCAAGAAAGATGATGAAGGTACCTGGATCTGATGCTTGTCACAGTAGCTCCTTCCCTTCCCGCCATGCTGTAGGCCATGGTAAGCTTAATAACAACAGCTTGTTAGATCCCGGTAAACCTTTGATATATTTAGTTACACATGCTCTGCTTTAGAAGGAGACAGGTAGGAAAGGAGCAGTAAGTAAGGTGAGCATTGTAATCAAATTACTGGTGTACTGCAGGAGAAACTGCCTGGTTGGGATGGCAGGAAATGCCGGTAGCGGCACAGTGCTGACACCATGGCTACCCTGCAGAGCTGGGGCTGTATTTTGTCAGTCCACTTTTTCTTCGAGTAAGACATCTAAATAACTGCTTTTATAGAAGAGCAAGGAAAATAACCTAGTAATGGGAGAAAACTAACTTTATGACATTTTTACATTGCAAAGGAAAACCCAATATATTGACTGAGGGCTGAGTAAGCCTCTACATGAGATTAATAAGAAATGTGGATAATGCTCAAAGTTTAAGGGAGCTGAGTGAGCTTTTACAGAAAGGAAAGAAATTGCAGAAATGAGACATGTTTCTTTCAAATACTCTTTATTTTTAAGATATTATAACAGAAGAAGGAACAGGCAGAAAGATGTTCATCAGCAACAATCCCCTGAGTTCTTGTAGCTTACAAAAATATGTAACAAAAGCAGACACTAAAAAATGTGGTAAGACATGGCAATTTTTGCCTCTGGGACACAGGGAGCACCATCTGACTATGAAAACTTAATAGGGATCAAACAAGATAAAGCTCCTTTCAATTCTTTTCATATTTTTAAAATTAAAATCTCACTTTCCCTTTAAATTCCATTGAAACTTTCCTATAGCTCCAGTGAGGAATTTATCTTGGCTGCAACATAGCTTTTTTTTCTGGAACTTTACTCTGAAGATTTTTTTAGAGTGTCAGAGCATTATTAAGAATATTGAACTGACCTAAGTGAATTAAACCAGCACTACAGTAGCAGCTATAGTAATTCAAACAATGTTACAGAAGAATGAAGCAGCACTCCACTTAAGGCAGGATTCTGTAATAAAGTAAATGACAGGCAATATAGATATTAGCACATGAATAGGAAGGTGGATGGAGTATTAACAATGTCAGGTCAAGAAAAGATGTATTGCTCAAATAACTCTCTAAATGAACAAACTTACTGTTTTGTGGGGTTTTTTTTACTCAAAGCACAGTATTGGCAGCAAATGAGAGAGGAGATGGTAATGCTTTATCCTTTATGTGGTCTCCCGGTGTTAACATCTCTTCTGTTCTTCAGCTGTAAACAAGAATCAATTTCAGTCTCATAGAGAGGGAAGGCAAAAGAACTGATTTTCATGAGCACCTGCAGGAAGATCATATTTTGGCCAACTTTCCCTGCTGTTCATCAACATCAAGAAACCTTCAGGCTGTGCTGAAGTTAGCACTAACCCCAAGTCTCTCCCACCTGGCACCTGCTGGAGTCCTACCCCTGTGGGGACTCATTGAGCTCAATGCAGGGGAAACTGAGCTGCTGAATGAAACCTCATGAGTAGGGAGAGAGGTACGATTTCTCACCTACTCTGTGGTGTATATTTTCCATACGTTTGCTTTTGCTTGTGCCCTGCTCAACATGGGATCACTGACCTTTGGGTGTATCTAGGTCCTATATACAATAAGGCATCAAGTTTGCATATTCTGAATTGCTTGGTGGAGTATCTTTCCATTAGTGGTAAAGGGAGCCAACACACCTAATTTAGGCTTTTTCAATATCCTGCAATGCCATCTTCAATATTCTCCTTGATTAAGATTCCTAATTTTCAGGTAACTCTCTACTTCAGCAGAATTTAGGCAGCCTGGTCTTTTAAAACCTAGGTTTTTAAACCCTTTGCCATTTTACCTCTTGATGTCCCAACAAGCTGAGATAGAGGTCCACAACATACCATAGGATTCCATGACAAAGGGGCTTAGCAACCTGAAGGAGATTCCTCACCTTTAACTGAAGCAATGTCTAGTCATTCCCTTTGAGATAATTTGAAAGTTTAGGTACAGATACGCAATTCAGCACAATCTAAGCATAGCAAGTTGCCTTCTAAACCAAAAAGGGTATAAACAAATGAATTTTACCTTATGAAAGGGCAATCTAACAAAGCATTGTGACACATACTAGAGGTGATTATATAGTGAATTTCAATTTGCTCGTTATCAGCTGTTACCTAAATCCAGCTTCTGAGTTTCTGTATATCAAGAATCTGGAGCTGTAGTTCCCCACATGCCACTTTTCTTATTAACCACATTTCACACATTCAAGTTTGAATATGATGGTCTTGTAACTTTCTACTGGATTTATTGTCACTTCAGAAACATGGAAACCAGGGAGGAGAATCTGTTAATACGTTATTAAAGTCATACACAGCGTCCAAAATTCAGAGATACAGCCTTCACCCCAATGCTACAGACAATGTAAAATGATTTTCAGTAGTGCATAAAAGTTGAGAATGTGCTTTTCACTCTAATCCAGGCAAGGAGATTTGTGATCATGCTGGATGTTCTGTGGGGGCTGTATGCTTCTGTGGGGCCTGGAATGGGACAGAAGTCATAGGAGTTGGGTTTTTTTGAAGGAGAGAGCATAGGCTAGGGTGAAGTGGTGGTAAATGTCTTGTTGGCCTAAGAGGAAACATATTTGCAGGTGCTTGGATGTTCCTTGACAGTAAGGCATTCTTGTGCCAGAACAGAGATCTAGGCAGCCTGGTAAAACGAGAACCTCAGATGTTCCTGGGGACAGAAACAATATAGGAAGAACCACCAACAACTATTAGACCACTCTGGGTGATGATAAGTCAAAGCATTGACCTAGTTAATTGTAGTTTAGCCTTCAGCAACAGAAATAATAAAATATTCTGTTGGTTTTATTCAGGAGTACTTTTAAGGTGAAAAGCGACCACTAGATTATAAATCAATTGTGAAAAATTTCATATCTTGCACTTAAATAAAGCATGCTTTTGTTGGGATTGATTTGTTTGTTTGACTATAAGATTAGATTTGTCTTTTGCTATCCAGGACAGTCTAACATCTGAATTTTATCCAGTGCACAATCACTGTTTAATCAGCTACTTTTGCTGCAAGTTGCATTGCCTGTTGTAAACTTTGGTTCTCATAATGCCTTAATGCCACTAGCTTGAAGCACTTAGTAGTAGTACCTGCTGTTATATCCCTTTGATGGTACTTGCACAACGTAATCTTACCACCTCTTTTCCTGAAAAGCTCAATAGATTTGGGCACCTGAAATCTCTCCCCAGAGAGGAATTACTTCAAATTGGTTTTAGGATTTCTTTTGTAACCTTTTCTAGTATTTCAACATCCTTTTTAAAATGCAAATACTAAAACTGGACTGCTTCCAATATCTGCCTCACTGATGCTTCATGCAGAGAGAAAATCACTTCCCTGCTCCTATTTGTTATTCCTCTGAAACATCTGAGAATAGCTGCATCCTTTTTAGGCCCCTTTTCCCATGAAGTATAGCACGATTCCTTCCTACTCTGACCCCCAAATCCCTCCCTGTGTGCAGAGTAAACCACAGTCTTTCCAGTTCTGCTCCAAGTGGCCAGCAGTTTTGGTCACCTGGATTCATATTTTTGCATCAAGCTCTATTAAAACATGTTCTGTTTCAATTAAGCTCATCTTATCTGGTCCTTCATAGGTGTAATTAGAACGTCATGCAGCACTGAATAACACGCTTTTCAAAAACCTGTTGTGGCCATGGCTGTGTAACTTCACTAACCACACTGAGAGCTTCCTCACAAAACCATGAATCATGTTGGCTTGGCAGGCCACTTCCCATAAACACAAACTTCATCCATACACTGGAGTCTTTTCTCTCTTGTTTTTCTTGGGGTTGGTTAACATTAAGCCAAACAGCCTGTAACTACCTGGTCACCATAATTAGTTTTTCTGGATCTTATCAGGAAACTGAAGGCCCAACCTGTCAAGATTTTCCTGTTGTGCCCAGATTTACTTATAGTAGTGTCAGAGAGATGGTTGTTCTCTCCATCTTCCTGCCCACTCTTTTGGGATTCATATGTGCCATTTTTCTGGGTCTGCTGGTTTTTGTATGTTCTGAGGAGATGCTGCTGCTTCTCTCTTTATGAGTCAATAATCTGGCAAACATGTCCTCCATTTCCTTCCAAATATGAACATGAAATGTTTATTGATCATTTATACCTTTTTTTTTTTTAGGACTTCTTACTCTTCCAAATATACAGAGGCTTTATTTGCCGTAGCCCGTCCAGGGCTTTTGCTTCCCTCATGAAGTCTCAGCGCTTTCCAATTAACATTGATTGCCATCAACTTTCGTCTCTCAATGTTAGTTCTATGTGGTATGTTTTTTCTTCCCAGTTGCTGGTTTCACCTCTCCAGCAATGAGCTTTCAAAGAAAGTTGTCCTCTTGTTTAACAGCAGACTTTTTGGCAATCCACTGTATTTCCTGTAAACTTCTTTGTTTTACTCCCCTATTCACCTGTACATTTTTCTCTCAAATTCACTTTTTTCAGCATCTCTGTGTGTGTGTAAATTATGGTTAAGACTGTCATCTGTTCACCTACATCAGTGGCAGCCATGAACATAAAATGTAAACAGGCAAATCCTGACACTAGTGAGGTACTCAGGAATGGTAATTCTAGCAGCAGACTTTAATAACAAGGGGGCTAAAACAGGCAGGATCTATTTATCTTGTGCAGCATCCTTCTGTTACTGAACATACTTATGCAAAAGCAGCATTTTTTGCTACTTGCTTGCACTGTGATAGCCAGAGTCAGTTGTAGTTTGACCTTCTAGAAAGGCATCCAAGTCCTGGCCAAAATTCTTTTGGGGTCTTTTATAATAAAAAAAATCCCCAAACCTGGATTTTCTCTGAGCCAAAATTAAACTATTTCTTTCTGCCCATGTCCATAGAGTATTCCCAGACAGTGGCTTTGTCATTCTTTGAGGTTTCACTTTTGGGGTTCTCCATGTTCCTTTGAGTCACACACTCGATTTTGGTACGCGTGTCTGTCATTATCAGCCAGAAACGCATAGGAAGTACTGTTTTGAGTTTGTGTTTTAAAGCTTGATACAAAAGCAATTGTCCATCCCTCTGACCTGAAGCATAAAGTAGTAGGAGCTGCGTGGCATAATTGCACTATGACGTTCGAGTTATAATATATAAGGCTTTCTAACTTATCCGCAACTATTAGGAATATTTGGAACAACACTAAATAGCCTTGTCCCTAATTTTTATTTTCCTCCAAATTCTTCTCTCAG
>JANHGB010043397.1:0-12405 GCA_026283785.1 Coracopsis vasa | reverse complement strand
TGCCAGGGATGGGGCAGCCACAGCTTCTCTGGGCACCCTGTGCCAGCACCTCAGCACCCTCATAGGGAAGAGCTTCTTCCTTATGTCTAACCTAAATCTCCTCTGTTTAAGTTTTAACCTATTACCCCTTGTCCTATCGCTACAGTTCCTGATGAAGATAACACATGAAGATAACCGATCCCTCTCCTGCGGTCCTGCAGTATTACCAGCACTGTGTTTAGTTATCCTGCAGCACCTCTGCTCCCTCCCAGATGGATTGACTCTGAAGCAGTCCCTCCATACGCATCACTTGGTCACAGACATTCCAGCTAACACAGCCAACGGGATTAAGCTGCCCCTGAGAAAAATGCAAACATCTGACGACCGGCTGATTTGCTAACAGCTTGTAAATCCCCATCGAGATTAACCAGATCCCATGAAGATAATCATAATTAGGCTGTATTTAGTGCCTTGCATGGCCAAACTGTTGGGTGCCTGGGAAGCCAGGGTGCCCCTGGCCAGGGTGGTAAGTGGGTAAGGAGCTTACAGCAAGACACGGCGTGCCTGTCTGAGTGTCTGTGCTTAAGGATGCTGGAAACCCTGGCCCTGATCAGGATGGGGGTTCGATCTGCACTGAGGTTTGCTGCCATAGGACACACTGTGGTGATGGCCACGGGGGGTTTAACCACATGGAGTCAGGCAATAGGGAGCCAGGGCTGATGAAGCCACTGGGATGCTGCGCGGGCTCCAGGTAGAGGAAAGCATCAATAATTAAAGAGAAGGATGAAACCAAAGTGCGCTTGAGATACCGTCTTAAATAAAGAGGCTCTGGCACAGCAGGCTGGAGACCGGCCAGCGGGCAGGCAGGGGGCAAAGGCGCCGGGGCTGCCCAGCCCAGCGAGGTTATCAGCTTACACCTCTAGGAGCATCACTGCCTGCACCCCTTGGCTCCCAGCCTTCCTCATCCCCAAACACCGGGATCTGCAGAGGAGTTATGGAAAAAGCAGGTTTCTGGAGAGATGAGCCCCCCGGATGCTGCTGCAATACCCCAAGATGATACAGGGTGCAGGGTCTGCATGCAGGAGGGTGCATCCAGCACCCCTGGAGCTCTGTACCCAATGGCATGTAGCCATGGCTGTGCTTGCCAACCTCCACTGGGTTTTACCCTGCAATTGTTTTAATGTACTAATGGGCATCAACAAAACTGTAATTGAGGAAAATAGAAGCCTTCCCGCATAATTCTGGTCACCGTTACTGCTTGGCAAGTTAATTAAATGTTTAATTCCCCAGAGCTGTGGATTGGGTTGTTTTTAACAGAGCCAGCGAGCTTCAGCATCACGGTTGCACATGAACCCCCTGTTCAGTGACTCAGAGGTCTGAGAGCCTTGGTGGGAGCCAGCGATGCCAGAGGCTTCCCAGCTTCCCCATTTAGCCCCTGGCTGCCAGTCTCACCATTCCCAAGACCCTTACTGCAACCTTTAAAGGCTCTGGGAAATGCACAGCCATGGCCTTCATCCCAGCACAAACAGCTCCCTACAACATCATCCACAGGACTCTGCCCAGTTATTTATGTTCTGTGGTATTATTTTACACAATCAAAACAGTATCTATTAAAATACCAGGACAAAAACCTGTATAAAATAAGATAGGCAGCATGAGGTATAAGTATCTTGCAAGCCAGATCTCATCTCCCAGCATTAAATGCGGCGAATCTCACCAGAATATTTCATTTATTTGCTGACAAGTACTGTGCAGGGCTCATCACTGTGACAGATGGGTGCCTGGAAAATATGGAAAACACTTCTGGTATATGAATCAAGATCCAAATTAACAACAAGAACCTCATAGAATCAATTCTCAAGCACTCCTTTCAGCCTGCTTGCAGGAAACCTCCTGTTTAGGAGGGCTCCTGACATCCAGACACCTTCTACACATCCTCCCACAGCAGAAATGGAGGCATCTCACTGTAGGATCCCATCTCCCAAGCACTGAGAACCCCTGTGCTAAGAACACCGCAGCTCTGTCCGTGCTGTGGATGGTTTCTAGTACAGGAAAGGGACTGAGTCATGCTCGATCATCAGATGCCAGGGCTGTTTCAGACCCATCTTAGGCAGTGCCTGGGGTCTGCCTGGCAGGCTCTCCCCACTCTAAGTGCTCCTGTGCCCTTCCCTCCCTTTGGCAAAGATGCTCTCTCAGCCAGCAGCCTCCCCAGGCAAACCCCAGTGCTCATTCACTTCGGATGCCGCTGCAGGAGCTCTGGCTGGTGCTTGCTCTCCCTTGATTTCAGCCCATTCTCACAGCTGGACTCCCCTGAACCTCTCCAAACTGGCTCCGTGTGGCTGGAGGAAAGCACACACCCCTGCCAAACCCCTTCAACCAAGCTACTGCAGTTTCAGGGCCGAGGGGAGCGTGCCAACCTGTGCCAGCCACTGCTTCTCCGGGATGCTCACCCACAGAGGGAGGATGCACATCACGGTCCTGACCACAGCATGCTCACAAAGGGTGTTTTTAAACCTCATGTGCCATCAGCAAATAACCACGAGCCTGGTTTTACCTCCACCCAGCCCTTATCTCTCCTAGAAGGCTGAAGCAGTGATGGGATTTGAAATGAGGGCGAGGAAACACACTGTGATGGCGGAAGCACCAGAGAGCAGGAGGCGAGATGGAGCAAACGCAGGAGATGCCAGCGGTGGGGAGAGAATGGAGAGGATCCAGGTGGCCCTGGCAACAGGATGGGACCAGGACCAAAGTGGACCGGAGGCAGTGGGCAGGCAGGGGCAGCCCTGTGGAGCTGGGGGACAGGCAGTGCTGGCTGTGCATGGACAGTGGTGCACACATGTGTGTTCACACATCACCATGGGACAGCCAGCTCTGGGACAAGGCAGAATCTGCCTGCACTTGTGCTTGCTAACTGCATTTGTGTGGGCTGCTTCTGAAGTTCATGCATGCATACGTATCTATATAGTCTGTAAATGAAAAGGAGTGCTAAATGCAACTCTCAAATGCGGTCCAGTGGAGCAGGTCGTGTTTCTGTTGCAGGCACTTCAGCAAAGAGCCAGCATTCCCCCCAGCATTAAGCCACAGGCTCCCAGGACCATCTGCAGGGAAAGGCAGCAAGAGGACTGCAGACACCTCCTGCAGCCACTGATTGATTTCATTACCATCAACGGGGCAAGTATTACTGCAACCAGGGTTTACAGATTAGCCCAGCTGAAAACCACTACAGTTATTTCAATCCCTTGCTAAATATAGCTTTTGACTAAGCAACCCGGTGATGCGTTTTCCAGCATCAGCCTATTCTTATCTGTTCCCATGGCCTCTCTCAGGCTGATGAAGCCGAGAGAACTTCCTCAGCTTTATTTTAGATGTGTGTGATGTATCGGTGGCCTTCACACTGCAATAATGTGATTAAAAGCAGTGCAGGGTAATGAGCTCGCCGGGATGAGCTCTGTATCGCATGGCTTCTTTTCTGCCTCCCATCTGCTCCACTCCATTCTGCTTCCTTCTCTGTACTGGGACCTCTCCCAGGTGGAAAATAAAGACACAGACAGAGAAGATAGAAGAAGCTGCACAGAATGGTCAAGTGCTGAGGCTGGCACATCAGGAGGGAATGGAAGGTGGAAGGACATGGGCAGTGCAGCTCCCAGCCCCACCTCCAGAGAAGCCACAAGGGAGATGCTGTGTCTTGCCTCAGTGCTCCATTCCCTAACCAAATCTACTCAGAGGGAACCATGAGCAGGAGCAGTGGTGTCTGCCCTACCAACCACTGCCTTTACTTGTGCTATGGAGAGGAGAAGGCAGAGCAGAGATGGAGAGCCAGGTACCAAAGTGTCCATCACAGCCCTGTTCCTGTGGTGACCAGGAGCATCCTCCTCCCTTGGCTCTCCCTTCTCCTTCTCCATGCGCAGGCCTTATGCGGGGGATATTTTTCCTTCCCTGCTCCTGGCCACAGCAGGAATGCACCAGCCCTTCATGGCAGAGCCTGAGCATCAGAGCAACAGCCCCCGCAGCATTCACAGCCTCCCACCCTGCCATTGGATCCACTGCATAGCCAGCAGAGGATTATTCCAGCTGAAAGTCTTTGAGTGATGAGTAAGAGCAATGCTCCCCTCCACTTGCCTTCGAGGAATAGCTGTGCTCTTGCCAAGTCCAGCTTATTCCACTGCAGCAGCCGATGGCCAAGCCAGCGAACGCTGCCACAGCGGCTGCAGGAGAGCCGCAGACCTGGTTTATGCCAGCATGGCCAGCCTGGACCACCTGAGGCCTCCTTGCCCAGCTGCAAATCCCAGTGGCTGTGCCCTGGACCAGGGCATTGCCATCCCAGGCAGCTCCTCCTGCAGCAGAAGTGGAGATCTGCAGAAAACCAATGGGCCTTTTGGGCCATGGACACAGGCATACACTGCTCTGCTGTCTCCTGAGCTGTCCCAGCACCCCCAGCAAGGGTCCTTCCTAAGTTTGGCTTGATAGAGACTAGAGGAAAAGGCCATGAACTCTTCCATGTTATTAGGAATTGCAGTGTTGGAGTCAAGCTTAGATGACTTTTTGATATTACTATTTAACTGCTGGATCCCAATGATTTTATTCCACAGAGCATGGAAAGAAACCCACCTTGACTGACTCAAATGCCAAAGGGCCACTTGGACAACCTGTTTGGATCATCCACCCAAGACCCCAGAATAAATCCCCCCCTCCAGCTCTGGCATCCAGCTGAAGCACCCCTGGCCAGCAGCAACCAGCAGATCCCAGCTTCAGAGCATCTCAATGCCCACATCCTTGTGTGGCCACAGCCTTGAGCCAGGCTCATCCCTTCCCCCTGCCCATCTTCCACCACCTCCAAAATTGGGGCATCTGCTGTGGCAGGAAGCACCTTCTGTATTTTTGAAGCTTAAAAAAAACACCCTTTTAGAATAGCAAGAATGTTTCTAAGTCAAAGGATTTAAACTATTTTGCAATCAAGGAAGCCTATTTCCAAACGAGCCCGATTGCGAGAGCCTGGGTGCTGTGTGGGTTGTGTGAAGGGGCTGCTAAAAAAGGGTACACAGCTGTCCAGAATTTGGAAACCAGGGCTGTTGCAGAATATATATAGACATGCCTCCCCACTCAACATATTTCCTTCCAGTTCATTGGATATAAAAATCCACCATCTTAAAAAATCAGTAGGATATTGAGTACAGTACTTTGACGCTTTTGGCTTGTCTAAAAGCTGCAGGACCAATTCCCAGGGGTGCAGGTGAGCATCTATCCCTGGACATCCAGCCCTGAATGTCCTGCTGAGCATCAGTGGCACTACAATAACACAGACATCCAGCAATAACCCAGCTGCCATCCAGAACGGGAAGCAGAGCCACCAGTTCCCAGCACGGCAGTGGTGGTGGAGATGGACGCAAGCACGTTGGCCTAGAGGTGGTGAGGAGGTGAGACCACCAGAAATGCCCATCCTCACTCCAACCCAAAAAGCTAAACCACCACCTCAGCACTTTGGTTCAGATAAAATACACCCCCGATTTCACATGGTTATTACCACTGCTGGGCAGCAGTTTTGATACTCATTTATCTGTTCTTATTTCCAATCTGGATGAGCAACCTTTTTTTCCTAGTCACTGGCATCACCATTCATCTTCTGGTACCTTGACCATTATCCCATATCCCCTTCTGCAGTGAGCAGATGGAGATAAAGCAGCTCCTGGCCTGGGACAGAGACAAGATGGAGCATCTTTGCAAAGAAATGGGAGGAACAAGACATCCAGGCTGAAGGTGCCATCGCAGGAGGAAACGCAGGAGCACAGCACTGAGTGCTTAAGAGAAATGAAAATCACAAAGAGTAAGAAAAATAGGAGGAACAAGAGAGCGAGTCTCGGGCACTGAAAGCACTTTTCCTTTTCACTGGGCCTTACTATTTCTTTCTGTTTTATCTTGGAGGAAGAGCTAAATTAACACCAGCTCAGTTCTGAGAGACTGGATCCAAATGCAGGAAGAATTAAGAAGATTTTCTGTTCACAATAAAACTCAGCCAACGGTATTAAAGCAGCGGAGGGTTTGGTCTGTTTTTCACAGATTAGCTATGGCTGTCCCAAGGAAGACAAGCTCTGATTTTCCCCAATTTGTTCCAATGTGACATTTATAAAGCTGTCTGGGTCATTTACAGTTGTTACAGACCAGACTGCAACGACCATCATTTAACCATGTAGGAGAGAGGGACGTGGCTCTTGTTCCCTCTTGCCCACACACAGACCAGTTGCTCCCAGCGCACCCTCCTCACTGGGTTCCTACTCCAGCACTGCCAAGGATGCACCCACTGAGAAACTGCATTTTCTCAGCAAGCCCTGACACTAACATCATAGAATGGTTTGGGTTGGAAGGGACCTTAAAGCTCACCTGGTTCCAACCCCTTGCTATGGGCAGGGACGCCTTTCACTAACACCACGCTACAGTTCCGGATCCAGCAGTAAAATGCACCAGCACAGAGGCAGGAGTCTCATTCCCCCCCCCCAATGATAAAGAAGTTAATATATTGTTCATCTTTGTTTGCATCGATCCAGCCATGCATTGTAATTTATTCCGTGATGTAGTACTCCTTAACGAGATTTATCAGCCTGCCAGCCAGCCTTATCTTTAACAGTCCCCATTATTGGGATGTGTTTCTCAGCCAAGGTTAACAGCAGCAGGAGGATCTCTGAACACTGGCTGCATGATAATAATCCCACAATATCAGCCAGGAAATGTGAGTTGGGTCCAGCAGTGCCTGTACCCTGGTCACCACGGACCCTAACCCCCTTTGGTGCACTGGCATGGGGTAGGTGCAAGCTGTTTCTCATGGCCATGCTGCCATTTCCTGCAATAACCATGTTTCTTCAGGAACCATTTGAACCTATAAGTGGAAGATTTCAAGTTTGCAGCAAAATACTGCTGGCAGAGAGAAACCTGGCCAGACTCTGCAGAAAACAAAATATTCTCTTCTGTTTTCCAACAGAATGGAAGCAGATCCAAGAAGAGCTAAGTTTATCAGAGAAGTCTGATTTAATCAAAACCCTGGTTTTTCATAGGCAGTGGTATTGACTAAAATATCCAACTAGTAATTTTCTGCATCCGATAAAAGCAGATTCAAGCTGTCTGATTGCTCTTTTTTAAATTGCAAAGAGCCCCAAGTGTTTATCAGGCAGCAGCCACTCACTTCCAAACCACAAGAAAATCTGCCTTGTTAGGACTTTCAGCTTCCTTCGCATCACGAGCTGTTCAGCACCCAGTCCCCTCACCCCCAAATCACTCTAGAAGCAGCAAATGGGGTTTGAAGCCATTTCACGATCGTGATGGATCATTTTCAAAGCACGTTGGGGAGCCATCAGCTGCATGGCTTGGAAGCTGAGAACATCACCAGGCGATGTCCTGTGGTACCTGCACAGCCATACAGTGCTATTGAAACTTTAATGTTAATAGTTTCCCAGGAGACAACCCTACGTCAGCAGAGACCAAAAACCCCACGTGGAGGTTGCTGAGGGTCCTCGGGGCTCTACTGCTGAGACCTACCAAATCCACCTTCCCATGGTCCTTGCACGCTGGGTAGACGAACCACTGGAAGAGACATCTGGTAACAGCTGTGCTCAGCCCTTCCAGGCCCTGCCAGAGCTCGTGAAGTCACCTCCAGGCTTTTCTGCCTGTTTAGCACTTGGAAAATAGGGCACCAAAGGCTTCACTTTTGGGTGGAGAGCAGCCAGTGCTGAGCAGACATGGGCAGGCACCTTTATGACCCCCTGATTTCAGCCCTTCCTCTGTTCCTCCGTCTGTTCTATTTCTACGAGTCCCCCCAGAATTTTTGCCCTGAAACACGTCTATTCCCAGAGAACTGGACGCTTTGCTTTCTGTGGGCAATGCTGTTTGAAATCATTAACTGACTGCTGCTTCGAAAAAGCCCATATGCCCTGCTCCAGGCTCCAAGATTGTGAGCTCTGATTTCAGCAGCAGAAATATTTTAATTAAATGAACTACCTTTATGGAATA
Organism: Coracopsis vasa; assembly: GCA_026283785.1. Taxonomy (NCBI): domain Eukaryota; kingdom Metazoa; phylum Chordata; class Aves; order Psittaciformes; family Psittacidae; genus Coracopsis; species Coracopsis vasa. The sequence continues at coordinate 4,431 of JANHGB010043397.1, read as the reverse complement.
AATCAAGTGATAAGCTTGAAAAACTAAATCTCATAATCTTCCATGCTTCTGTGCAGGTCAATAAACTATTACAATAACAGGCTGGGAAACATTCTAGAAACACATTCTAGTAAAACTCCGTTGTTACAACAGAGACAGATGAGCCATTTCCCTCCCCAGATTATGCACAGCAGCATCTTTCCATGCTCATGCCTCACACATCCTCTCCCATTTCCTCGCCTGCTGCCCATAGCAAAGCTGGAGCAGCACATCCAGCATCTGCCACCAATGGGATCCAGCTCCTCATGGGGAGAATATCTCCCTGTCCTCACCCGCTCCTCTTGTGTGATTCCCAACTCCACCAAAATGCCTAAAATCTGGGCTGTAAGGGCATGCTTGGGGAACCCATGAGTTCCTATAGAGGGGGTATGTGCCTCAGTGGGTCAAATATGATTTTCATTATCTTTAAGCTTATTTTCAGCCCTCCCTTTATTTTTACTTTTAAAATAGCTGATAGCCCCCCAGCTGCCATGTGTTGGTTTGATGGTGATCTCAATCTGGATGGATGTTCCCATCACCTGCGACAGGTCTCCCTGAAGCTGGGGGGTAGGAACTGGCTACAGGTGCTGGGTTGGAAGAGCTGAGATTTTCCACCTCAGGAGTAAATGCAGCAAGAACAAAGCTAAGAACCAAACTGAAATGGTGAAGTCCACAGAAAAGGGTTGCTTAAAGAATGAATTAAAAAATCACATGAATGCTTACTCAGATTAAAATGCATCTGTGAAGGCACTTCCTTCTCCAGAAGACTAAGACAAGACAGACGCCTGTGGGGCCTCTTGGCTCCCTGAAGCCACAGGGGGAACCACCTCATATAAACCCTTAAAGTAATTTAAGAAGCTCCACTTCAAGAGTAGTTGGGGGCACTGCAGGAACCTGCTCCCCTGAAGCGGCAGCACTCATCTGACTTCCAGCCTCCAGAAAAACCCAGATTTGTTAAAAATACCACTGCCTAGCTCGAGTTTTCTCTTCTTTTCCTGATGTCCCACTTGGTCTCGGCAAGCAGATGACTGTTGGTCATACTTAACAGCTCCGAGTAAATCGGGAATCATGTGAAGATGGGAGTTTCACAGCTCCCTTGCAGACAGTGAGCCCTTCGGGTGCAGCGCGGGTGTTCGCTCCTGGGAGCTAGCGGGATCTGCAGCCCCCGAGCCTGTGAAATCCAGGGAATGCCGTGCTGGCACTAGGCCACACTCATCCCAACCAGTCCAGAGCCTGGATGCAGCCCCGGCAAGGACAAAGCCCAAACCTACAGTGCAGGTCCTATCCTCACACCCACATTCACATCCGCAGGGGTTATTCCCAACCCAATACCTCATTTCTTTGCCAAACTAGGGATTTTATTGGAGAATATTTATTCTCTGAGTCAACCAAACCCCACTGAAGTCAATGCTTTTCTGCTTTAACAGGCTTAGGAGCCAAGTGCTCTTTGTGCTCCAAATAACTAAAAATACCTTAACCAAAACCCCCAAAACTCGTATCAGAAATCAGAAGTTGCCTACAAAGTTATCTCCCAGTCACAGCACAAATTATGGCCAAAAGCTTCTAGCCGTGGCACAGGAAATCACAAAGCACTCAGCGATACCATCTGGAGATCCCAAAGTAGTTCTCTAAATTAAAAAGCCCTCTTATGACTCCCAAAGGTGTCTCCATTTTCCCCCAATCCTCCCCCTGGGTTCTAATGTTTTGCTGTAGTTTTTGCTTCAAGTAACCCAGAGCAATGAAGCTTCTGGGCTAACTGTGCAAAACATCTTCTCCCCACTTCCCAACCTCACCTCTCCTCTTGGCTTTGCCTTGTGAGAGACATAAAAGCTGCTGCAAGATCTTGCTCTGCTCTGCCATTTGTGCTGCGGGGGACTGAGCAACTCCCATCCCACCCCATGCTGGGCATTCACTTTGCTGGGTGCAAAAGGGCTCTTGGAAAATCTACCTTTAAGACTTTCCATCATGCCAAGGAAGAGGGTGGTGAAGATGGTCCTGTGTCCATTCCCCTACGGTGGGTGACTCCTCCACAAGGAGAGGGCATCAAGGAATGGGAGAGGGATGAAGGACTTGGGCTTGTTCCCTGCAGACTTACCATCTCTTAATGTAGAGTTCATTTCACTTAACTGCCTCAAATTTGGGCAGCTGGTCTCAGCGAGTCATCATCTGCCCCAGGTGTGAGATGAGCATCTCCAGGGTGAGAAGCCAATACCCTTGCAAGGAGTCACCCTTGGTGGGTATCACTCTCTCCATCATCGTGGAGTGATAAACCTGAAACTGGGGAGCACAAACCCTACCCTCAGAGGCAGCACCTTCCCCTTGGCCATGGCAGATGCCCAGTGACAGTCCCTGTGTGCCCAGCTGGCATTAGGAAGCCCAGGCAGGGCAAGATGGAGTTCCCTGAGCAGAGCACACCTCGTCCACAGCACGCTGCCTTATTTTAGAAGGCAGAGCAGATGGCAGTGGGAAGATAAGGAGGCAAAGCAGAAGCAAAGAGAAGGCTTTTGAAATAAAGCCCCGTGCTCTGCCGAGGGGGTTTGGTGCATTTTGACAGTTGCAGCCAGGATGAGCTTTGAGGCAGCTCAAGGGGTTGCTGGTGGGGGACCTACAGCCGCAGAGAGCAGAGATGAGGAGAAGCCTGCCTTGGTTCCCAAACACTGCTTGGCAGGGACAGCTGGCACTGGCTCAGCATGGCCTCAGTGAGGCACAAACAGAACTGGAATAATCCTCAGCAAAAGGAGGCACAGCCTTGCAGAGGCTTTAGCCCTGGCGAGAAGGTGCTTCAGCTCCAGTGCCTCCTGCCTGTGGGGCTGGGGGGGTCCCTTCCTCACTGCTGCCCTGGGTTGCGCATGGCTGAGCCTCAATGTCTCAGGGCTGCTGCTCAGGATCCTCCCATCCTGAAACGCATGGGATACTCTGGAGAGCAGCCTGGCTCCTCCTCCTCTCTGACCCATTGCAGGGCTGAGGACCATAACAGCAGCACACAGGGACCATCCTAGCAGTGGTAGCCAGAGCTGGCACTCCGGGTCTGTTGGAGAAGATGGTTTATCCCCCACCTGCCCTGTGGCACCTCCCAGCACAGCCCTGTGCCCAGCGCTGGGCTCCTACCCCACCAGTACACCTAGCAGGATGCTCTGTGTGACAGTGCCAAAGGCTTTGGAAGACAGACACCATCCACATGGGACCTGGCGAGAGCAGGAAAGCCCGAGCTTCCTGCTGTTCCCTTAGCATTCAGTGTGATGGGCAGGATAAAGCACCATGAGGCAGGGCAGCGGAGCCCACACTAACCACATCCACGTCCTCCTCGATCTCTGCCTCTGCGGCACAGAAAACACAACTCCAGCAGCTGCGCCTTTAAAACGGTTTCTCTTCCAAACGCCCCAGAAAGTTGTTTAAGTTGCAAAGTATTACCTGGGGCTTTCGCATCAGGTTCCTAATTAGTTGAAACCATTTGCTTGGTTGGGAATCATTTCCAGGAGCTCCTAAACAGCCTTTAATATGAGCTCTAGGAACAGCCTCCGAAGGGAAAAGCATTTCTTCTTGAGCGGTGAGTTGAGCGCTGGGCTACACTTCTGCCCCCCCCGCCAGCAGATTCCTTTCCACCACACAAAGAAATTAGGCAATTTTTAATAACTCCCATTCCCTTCCACCAGTGCAGGAGGCTCCCCAGGCTGAGCACTGGAGCTGCTATTGCCCTGGGTGCCTGAACTGCAGGCAGGGAGGAATTTAGCTCTTAGCTAACAACCTTTTACCTACCCAAAAGGAGGACTTTTCGACGCAGAGAGGCAGTGACAGAATTCCCTTTATGGGTTGCTTACTTATAGCTGCTCATTTTGCTTACTTTTCTAGCAGATCTCACTTCTCTAGGTGCCATTTCAAGCAACATATTTAGAAACTCTTGACAAAATACAAAGTAATACATAATTGTGGATGTCTTTCTGACACTGTGGGTGCACCAGCTCCCACTCACAGGAGGGAAACAGCCACCTGAGGGCACAGCAACGCTGTGGCTATGCTCCCTCTTTAAACTTTCATTTTGTGTCCCATTTCTCATCTAGGTTCTTATGTCTGGCCAGGATCACCTTTAAAATTTGGGGGATTTTAAACTGAAGTTAATTGGGTGGCAGAGCAGCCACACTGATGCCACTTGCAGGCAGCAATCCCCGTCATTGTCCCCTGATGCTGGGAGTGATCATCCCTGAGCACATGCACAGGAGGCACAGGACAGGGAAAGGTGCTGACCTTATAACAGTCTTGTAATACCTAAAGGGGACAAGAAGAAACCTGGAGAGGGACAAGGGGAATGGCTTTAACCTGCCAGAGGGGAGATTGAGACGAGCTCTTAGGCAGAAGCTCTTCCCTGTGAGGGTGCTGAGGTGCTGGCACAGGGTGCCCAGAGAAGCTGTGGCTGCC